>OX388313.1:19453258-19537909 GCA_947579605.1 Athripsodes cinereus | reverse complement strand
AGCCTAATGGTTCGAGTACTTGACTCGTAATACAGAGGTGATGGGTTCGAATCCCAGTAGGTGCGGTTGGTTGGATGAAGTCGCTTTTCAGCGATGAATGCAGTCACCCGCTCTGAAAAGATTGATATGAGAGAAGCATAAGGGAGAAAAAGGTGGAATTGGTGAACGTTGCCATGGTATAAAGCGCTTAAGCCAGCCAAAGCCGATTCGTAAGCATCGGAACACCTAATACTCTCTTCTCTACCCTGCAAGTGATGCATAGATTGTGATTTGGTTCATACCTATCGAAAAATACATATATATATATATATATATAAACTTTTCTACCATTTTATTTCTTAATATTTATAAAGGGAAGAAAAGAGACAGTACATTTGTTAAGCATTTGGTGGGTTAGTCTGAGCCCTGTCATTAGAACATTATTGTATTTTAGTAGTACACAATAAAGAACTCAATGTTAATAATAAAAAGATAATATTTGTTATAATGTAATGCAGTCATCTACAGCCATTTCCTTGGCATCAGTTTCCTTCCACAACCTTCATTTATTTACAAATTTTAATTGACTTACATATTATTAAATTATAACGATAACAACAATGTGTCCTTATGTATCTAAACAAACATATATACCTAATGATAAATATGTAAATGATTGCAAATCGTCATTACCTGAACCTGAGCAAGCTACCACATTAATCAAGATTCACTATTTTCCAATATCTATTACAATATCACACAAGGTGAGATATATTCTATATTAACCATTTATAATTGTATTATGAAAAGTTTTACAATAAAAGATGATGATGCTCTTCCGGGGTTCACAACACCTGGTTAATATCCCTCCTTCATCTTGTTTTTTCGACTCCACTGATGGCTTCATTATCAAAAGTATGTGTTGCATTGTGTGTCTGTATAGCCTATGATATGACACAGTACCAATGGAAAAGATATTTATGCTGCAGCTGCAACTCTGCGACATGACAAAATAACATAACACGCACACCACCAGGTGCATGCTGCAGCCATAAATTACTGATATTTCGGTTTTACATACACACAATGCAACACATACTTTTGAAGATGAAACCATCAACAAAGTCGAAACGTCAAGACAAAAGAGGGAGATTCAGACGTGGTGAACCTAGAAGAACGTCACCTTTAAATGAAGACTGCAAAAGCTTGGAACCATTTTACAATTGTTTTTACAATCTCAGTTTTAGAACATAATTTAGAAGTTATAATGAAATTCAATACAATTATTTTTACTACATAATAATCAGGAGCCACTAAATTCACTATTGTGTTGTTAACTCATTAAAAATTAGGTATTTAAAGTTTAAAATATTACACAATTTAATAATTTACTAAATTGATAAAAATAAATTTGGTCAAAATATTACAGTCCAACACAGTGGTGTGATATGACAGATCCATCTCTTGGCTATATCTACCGTGTGATACATCTTATTGGCCCGCACTCCTTTACTGGGTGCGGTTATTCATATAGACATTGTTATTTACACATCAGTCTTTCACATTCAATCATAATATTCAATCAAGACAACACTTGTCTTAAGCAATAATTTATAATTACCATTTAGCCTTATAACATCCACATTGTAACTGTTTGGAAATTTTCATACATAAACAAAACTGATTAGTTTACAACTATTGAATATTTTATAATTACACACCATCACTTAGTATAAAGTTCATATCTAATAAATGTATTACATATAATATAGAATACAATATTAGAAGATTTCAACTCCTAACACTACATCACTATATACATCATGTGAACATTTAAGATTATTGTGAATTTAAACACCTATACAATAAATGCAGTTTAAAATATCAAAAAAGGAATGTAGCATAACTTATCAATTGACAGAGAATATGATGAATAAACTGAGGAAACAATTACAACACTTGAATGACACAGTGTGATGATGCAAAATCAGTAGAAATACAATAATACCTGTTGCATACTCTGGGTGAGTGGGTGTGTGTGTGTGGTAGGCGTCAGAGGTGGAGGAGTAGTTTGTGTGACTTGCTGCGAAGGGGCTACGGCTACAGGAGTGCCACCTGCTGCAACAGGTACAGGCGTGGATGGCTGAACAGCTAAATACAATTTGGTGGGGCCCAGCATACCCTGCTTACCAGTAGCTTCTTGAGCTGTTCAAACAATACATAATAAAACAAATTAAACAATGCCATTTACTTACACTGTATTTCCTATGTAAGATTGTATTTATATAAAACAACCAACCACATTCAACCAGAGACCCAGCAAAATAATGGACAGAACATCTGAATCAAACTATATATATACTAGCTGACCCAGCGTACTTCGTACCGCCGAAGAATCAATGAATGATTAATATTTTTAATCTCTTTACAAACTCCTGTAATTGTCCAAGTGTGTCATCGTATAGTGCAGAGGTTCCCAAACTTTTTTTCTCATAGACCACTTTCAAAATTTTGCTGGTTCCGATGGACCCCGTGCATTTCTAACCCCCCCCCCCCCCCCCCCCCCCGGTCGACAAATTTTCGAGATGGTATAGGAATTCGAATTACTTCAAAAACTCCTCGGTTTTCTTCACGAATATTTTCTTCGGTACCTTTTCCTACAATGTAAAGGGTATTTGTACCGACTCTTGTTTATTGAATACCGGATACTTTAAAAATATTACGTGTTTAAATTTCTATCCCCCCCTTCGTCGTCGAATTTTCAAAATGGTATAGGAATTTCAAATATTTCAAAAACTCCTCGGTTTTCTTAAAGAAGAATATTTACTCAAATCATTAAGTATCTGGTACTTTTACCAAAAATCTGATACTTTAACTATGGGTTCGTGGACCTTCGCTTACGACTCGTGAACCATCCCCATTTTTTAGTCACGTCAACGTAGACCCCCGTCGAGTCTCCGTGGATCCCTGGGGGTCGACCTGGACCACTTTGGGAATCACTGGTATAGTGTAAAAAATAAAATTCTTTTATGTTAAACAATTATACTTAACTCAGATTTGTTTATTATCTGCTGTACGTAATATATGTAGGTACTAATTTATTTTTTAGGTAGATATTTACCTATTCATTTTAAACTTTTTCAAAATTGAAATTTCAAAACCACAGATGTTAAATTTCCATTGTGAACTTGATAAGATTCACTAATGGAGTTAATTAAGACAATTCAGTTCTTCTCAATCATGGTACCATACGGGAAACGTGTCGTCAACATAATGCGGCCACAATTCGGATTTCAGACATGCACAAGTCCTTGGGACCCAAATAAATGGGTTTGTATGTGCGTGTGTGTGTTTGAATGTATATATATTAAATCCATGCGGCCCACATTATTTTGCAAAACTTCGAAACATGTCCCGTAAGGAAAAACGATTGAAAATGGCTAATGTAAGAATGTGCGTATCATTCAATGTAGATGTGAAATGAATAGGAGGAACCTTTTAATAGCTGTTGTTTGACTTGATGCTGAACTAAGGCCAACTGTTGTTGAGTAAGAGAATTGCCCTGAAGTCCCTGCAAAACTATTCGTGGGCCACCATCCAGTTGCACAACCTGAGAAAATACATTTCTATTAGTACTACACTCCCTTCCAAGTAGATGACTAGCATCAGTCTGTATTACTTAGGAAAAATGATAATAATACCTGAGCTGTGACAGTTTTGATAACTGTTCCTGGAGGTTGTCCCGCCAAAAGTCTCTGTTCCATGAGCTGCTCCTCAGTGAGTTGTTGTTGTTGTGGTGTGGTGGGGGAGGGTGGTGCATTGTGCTGCTGCTTTACAGGGGATACTGCCAACCCCTGTCCACCCTGCCCCTGAGCCTGTATCAGAGGTTGAACTTGTGGTGGCATACCTTGCTGTTGCAGCTGCATCTGATTTTGCTGTGGGCTAACAGACACTTGGTTTTGTGGAGGACTCACAACTTGGTTCTGTTGAACAACAGTCTGCTGTATGGTGTTCTGAGGTTGCTGTGCTATATGAGCAACAATCTGAGCTTGATTATTTCCTGTTGGTCTTATCAATACTTGCTGTCCATTGATGGTAGCGAGTTGTAATTTGCCAGCTGCTAGTTGTTGAGCAATAGATTGATTGTTAACAACAATCTGGTGTCCAGATGTAAGTATTCTGTTAACAACCTGACCTTGTCCTGGAGCAGAGACCACTTGGGCCTGTGGCTGTATCGGCCTCAATATCTGCTGTCCTTGCACCAAAGGAGTGCCTTGGATTATCTGCTGACCCTGTACCAACTGCCCCTGAATGATCTGCTGCCCACTGTGAAGGACTGGACCTTGCATCACCACCGTCTGCACTGTTCTAGGAGCTTGCTGCACAATGGTTCCCTGTGAGACCTGCACCAATTGGGAGGGCTGTGCAACTAACCTAGGCTGTCCCTGCATAACTACATTCTGAGAAGGCTGGACAAATATCTGTTGCCCTCCTTGCAGTAGTATTTGCTGCCCACCCTGAGATATAATTCTCTGTGTAGTGACTGTTTGATTAACAGGTTTCTCATTACTCTGGGTCACATTCACACCTTTGGGTGTTGTTTTCACAATTACTTTGCTTGTGTGAGAATTGGGTGTATTCACAGGAGTAGTTTTGACAGTCACAGTATTGGTTATTGATGGTTTATTGTGGGGTTTTTGTGCAGATGTAACAGCTATCTTTGGCACTGGTGGAGCACCTCCGGTTGCTATAATTTGTCCCCCAGCAAGAGAAGCTCCAGCTTGACCTGACACAATAACATGCAGTTTTCCATCAGGTGTCTGAAGTAACTGCTGTCCAGCAACCAGACCACGGACGGTAATTTTACCATCAGGACCTCTAATGATTTGCACCTTCTGAGGTCCTTCTTTGTGAGGTGTATTAGTGTTGTTACCTCCCTTTATCAGAGATTGTTGATTATTTCCATTGCCCTGCTGTGGCTGTCCTTTTTGCACTACAGGCGGTTGACTCAAAATCTTTGTAGAGCCATCAGCTCCTTTAGTCATGAAAATTCTCCTAGTTCCAATGACAGTTTTACTACCTGTGGGCGTACCAGGTTCACTGTTAGTATTAGATGTCAACAAAGATGTGAGAGCTGATTTTCCAGGTTGTGGAGTGTTTAATTTTCCAACTAGCTTTACAGTTCCATCTGGTCCAGTGACTGAAATATACACAGAAGCAAATAATAAATGTCAAGATAATTTGAAAAAATAGCAAGATAACAAAGAAAACTACAGTAAATCTTATACCTTTATCAGTCTCCTCAGATTTTTGTTTTGCTTGAAAATTCAAGAAAATCACAACAAAGTTAATAAACATATTTACAGAAGGATCATCTTACTGAATTAAACTTTTAAAGTAGGATGACAATTTTTTCTAGGTCTCGCTAGCACTCAAAATTGCCCCCTTGGTCGCCAGATTTTTAATTTGGAATAGGAATTTGAATTATATCACAATCTCCACAGTTTTGTTGAGGAATATTTCACAAATTTGCCAGTCAAGTGGCATTTATATAGCTAACAAATAAGGAGGACAATTTTTGATTGAGGATGGAACCTACATAAGGACTGTCCCCCGTAAAGAAGGGTGATTGGCCACCTTTTCCAAAGGATTATTATTTGTAATATTGCACTCTGATACATAAGTAACTAAAGAGAATTATATCATCGCAAATGTATCACAAAAGAAGTTTTTTCTTAATCAAAATTTATCTCCATAACAAAACGCATGCATATATACCATCACGCTCTTGAGATTGATGCTCCAATAAACGGCACCAAATAAATCATCAGACATACATCATGCCACTTTCTGCGTGGGGTAAGCAGAAAGGATAGAATGCCACTTCCTCCTGTCCTAGCACACACTTTCTACTTCATCACATCCCTGCAATTCTTCATACATACTCTCCTATTCATTGTACTCAGTACATGTCTGTTCTTTAGGATCTGGTCTATATGATCTAGCCATTTAATTCTTGACTAGCCACGTCTCCAAGTACCCTTTCTTTCAGCTATGTATATATTTTTAGCCATTCTGTTCTCATTCATTCTTTCCACATACCCAAACCATACCAACTTATTTACATTCAACAAATAAATATTTAACTGACTGTTATAATCTGATTTCATGTATATATTTACCTTGGGTCAGTTCCATGGCACGTTTTTGTTGATGCGCAGCTCGCTGCATCCGTAGCTGTTGTTCCATTTTGTCTTTGATCTCTTGTACTGTAGCTTTAGTAGCACCTGAACTTTCCTTTACTTCTTGATTTTTGGCAGGAGGTAGTTTGCCAGTAGCAGTCCGTGTGATTATAGGAATTTTATCAACCCTTTCCCCATACTGCTTTATCTCCCACAACTCCAGCTTATCTTCATCAACCCACTCCTCACTGACTTGTGGCTCAGTGCTCTGTGGTGATTCAGCACGCTTGCGTTTACGCAAACCACTACGAATTGATGTAACCTCTCTTATAGTTTTCGGAACTTCCAAAGGAATAACTACTTTTCTCCTAAGATATTGTGTTTTATCTAAGAAAGGGCCAGTGTGTCTATGTTTGAGAAGTTCTAGGGAAATGATTTCGGTTTCAGTAGTGATTTGGTGCTTACCATCGGTGTTAGTTGGCTTTGTAGCCATGTCATCCCACCTGATACAAGCCCACAGTATTCTCAGCTGTAATGAGACAGCAGCAAATGATGTAAGATTGATTGTGCGATACAGCCAACATGTTTTAAATATTGGACGTGAACATGCATATGGCCATACACTGGGATTTGGTTTAGAATTATGATTAAAGCCAGCAACAAGTAAGCGTCCTGCATGCCTTGCTAATTTACGGAGTTCATGATTAGCCAAGATCATAATACTCTTGGCTTTACTTCTAGTGTGGAATGTGGAAGAAAGGGGATATTTGACTGGAGTTCGTTTCTTTCTTTTATCAATTGTAAGAGAAATGGGTTTCTTCAAATAAACTCTACCTGCAGTGGACAGCTTAGATGTTTTTTCACACTGCTCTTTTTTGATATCACTTTCTTCTTTCTTGTGTCGTTGTGCACAGAAGCGTCTGTTCACCAAGGCTCTGTATGCAGGAGGCTCATAGGGTGACCTTCTATGTATTAAATCAATCCCGTCTGCAGAGCTTTTAGTGTCCTCACTGCCATCACTCTCAGTCTTAATACTGGATGATCTTGTTGCAATATTGCTGCTGTTTCTGGATGTTCGACCTCTCGTAGATATCCTGAGCTTTGGAATGGGTGGCCTATCCCCACTGTCGTTATTATCTTCTTCTGCCTGTACTACAAATTTATCTTTAGACTTTCGATCCCTTTTACTTCTCCTCTCAGTTTCAACATTTTCAGATTTATTGGATTCCACATTATCAACCTCCATGGCTTCTAGTGGACCTACTTCATTTTCTGTTGGACACATTGACTGCTGTAACTCCATTTCGTTCCCTACTACAGGAACACCAGACTGCTCTAACTCCATTTCATTTCCAATTGCAGGAACTACACATTCATCCAATGGTGTTTCAGTTTTCACTTGGTCATTTTCAACTTCCATTTTGATATTTGTATTTTGAGTATCTAGAGGTTCATTCTTTACAATGTTTACAAAGAATTCTTCTTTAAAGTCTACAGCTGATGCCATTGCAGTAAGTAAATCTTTTATCACTAAATCATCAGAATTGTCTTTGTTGTGAGATTCTAGCTTGGATGTTAAGTGTTGCTCTAAGATGGAGGTCTTTGGCGAGTCATTTCCACCCAATGAGGTAAAGTTAGATAAATTGTTATTTACTGCAGAGTTTTGGACCTTTTTTAACAACTGCAATAACTCCTTGCGAATCCTAATTTTTTGCAAGCATATTGGAGAATAGCAATCAGAATAATTGTTGTGTATAATAGTAGAGGTGGTATTACAACCCTTGGAATAACACTTGTATCCTTTAGCCAGTTGCACACAATCACCATACCTTTGTCTCACACCTTGTATTTCTTTAGCGACAGAGGCAATCACTTCTTTTTCAGCCTGGTTCACACCTCCCTCATTACATTCACTCTCATTTTCATTACTCTCAACATCAACAGATTGATCATCTTCACTTTTAATACATGTTTCTGATTTAACGTTATCAATACAATCGCCTATTGAACTTTTATCCTCTGTTAATCTTAGCTGTAGACGACGACTAAGTAAATTGTCTAATCGAGACTTCCTTGCTATTTTACAATAATGTACACGCGGATATGATGTGAGGGCCTTCTCAACATTTATTTCATCAAACTTATCTGGCGGATCCAATATGGATAAATTGTTTAAACCTGCTAAAAAATACATCAGTTATTAAATGTATTGATATTTCATATACAAATACAATTTTACCTATAAACACTATATGAATGAAAATACTTACCAGATAAACTAAGACTGCTTGAATCACTTTTTTGAGATTGCAGAAATTTTTGTGTATTTGGTTCAACTGCAAGTATTTTGATTTTATCATTCTCTTTCACTCTAACAACAACTTTTTGAGGGCCTGCATCTAGGCCAATTTTCACTTTAGGGTTGTTTCTAAACCTGCGAGTGGAAGAATTCCATAGCCATCCCCACTGCCCATGCAACCTATACTCTTCTCCTTTTTGTTTCCAAACCTAAAAATAAAAATTTACATAAACACACACATAACTAATAACCCCCTTGAATAAAGACAATTGGTTGAATAATATGGATTTGACTGTTATAAAATACCTGATGTTTGAGAGGAATAGTATATTTTACAAAAAAGAGCAACTTGTTTCTTTCTTCCTCCTCTTCTTTATCTTTCTTTTCTCTTTTTTCAATTTTTTTACGCTCCTCTCGCTCTACTGCTGTTAAACGATAGAGTTTCACATGACCTAATTGTTCATGCCAGACTGGTACAAATACAACACTCTTGATACAAGCCTAAAACAAAAACAAATGCAATACTTAAAAATATTCTTTCGTACTTATTTTCAAAAATAAAAAATGTACAAACATACCTGCAAAACTACCATAGCACGAGCAAAGTCTCTGGGTGCTGAACATGCCTGAACAGCTTGCAACCATGGTTTACGTAGAAGTGACCAATTTGGATGCATGAAGGGAGATGTTATATTGCTCTCCAAATGGAGAAGAGTTTGTTTGATTGTGGTAATGAGAAATGGACGTGTCCCTGTAAATAAGAAAAAATAAAAATAAAAGACTCCGTTGGTACAAATTACTCAATGATTTTTAACTAATTACACACTGCTCATTATCTACATACCATTCAAGAAGCCAACCCATTTGAACTCCTGGTTGCAGGTCAATGAAAACTTATGAGAAAGATGTCTTTTCTTATCTCGCTCTTCATTCCTTTGTGGCTTATTTAATGCCAAGTTATTGGTTGTATATTGGTTGACGTAGTTTCTAAAACTATTTTCGTTACCAATTTTAAACAGCAATGTCCCAGTTGTTATCTGATTCACTTTTAATCTTGTCATCCTGTGAGACTCCAGATCTGTAATTCAAAATTAAATATAATCAGACATTAAGTAAGACTCCATATTTGCATTAAAGATGAATCTAATATGTAACATTCACATACTTTCCAGTTGCTTCTCTGCAATTGTCTTTTCATCGGGTCTCTTTTTTTCATTTTTGAAGCGTATAATATTTTTGGCTTGCTTTCTTTGTCCCCCGTCCTCAGCATCAATGTCAGCCTCTTCTTTGTCTCCATCCAAAGCCGGGCCATGTTCAGTGGAATCATGGCCATCGTTGACGCTATCTCCTACTTCACCTGGGAGATTACTCTTTTGTTTGTCAACATCATCTTCATTTTTACTGGGCTCTTGATTTTTCTTTTCATTTCTTTCTTTTTGGTATTTGAATATATTAGCATTTTCTACTTCTATGTATGATTTTCTAGTACTCTTTAACTGATTTGTAATTTTTTCAGTTAATTCCATCTGGCGACATACTTCACTTCTAATATCAGACAACTCCCTATATAGAGGTGCTTCCATATCATCTTTGTCTAAAACTTCCAGTAACTCCTCAAACTGTGGAACCGTTGTGTAATACCACACTGAGCCATCTTCCGCCTCCCTGTTAACAGAAGTATGCATACTTCACATTATACATAAATTTACAAGAGCATCCATTCTTTCTACCAAAATACTGAAACCTAGGTTTACTACAGTACACAAATATTTTTTTATACAAAGATCAAAGATGAAAATTATACAGTCACATTTGACATTGAATTTTGGAACACATAGTTTATGTTCTTACATAATATATTGTGTAAACAATTTTAAAAAACATAATAGGAATTATTTTTGAATTTAAATGTCATGCCCCTTCACTAGATAACTCTTCTCCTTTAAAACACAAGTAGGAGACCTACACCTTTAGTTCACATTGATTTTATACAAATTGATTATTTTATTTTGGATAAGAAATGTGAAAACATCTTACACAAATATTCTTCTTCCAATGAACCAATACTTTCGTCCATGCCTATCAAATCCAATGTGCTCATGTCGGCACAGCAGTCCTTGTTTTTCTGCATCAGGAACACAGTCCGTCACTCCGGATAGCTTCTGAGCCTTACACAAGGCACACTGCCAATCCTCTGCAGGCACATCCACTAAGGGGGGGTCCACACACTCTAAGTGATAAACTGCAGGACATGTCTCACAGCACAGCAAGTCACCCAAACGATGGCATATTCTGCAGTGATCGTCATAGTGAATAGCAACTGAAACAATATTATATTACATGCAAGAGTGTTATGAATAAAATGTGTGTAAATAAATTACGAAAATTTGGACATGTGGAACTGGTGGGGAAAGGATGACAAAGGGGATATATTTGTGTAAAAGACGGGGTGTGAGGAAGCGTGGGCACCCAAGAACTATGTGGCTTGATCCTTGGATCAAATTCGTAAGGACGGCTGCTTGTTCAGTAAGATAAATCAATGTGCATGCATTAATGTAAAAGAAGCAAAAGAAGTATTTAAGGACAGATCTATATGGTGTTCTGTTCTCTCTAACTACCCCACTTGGGATATGATGTGAGGGTATAGATAAATTATATTATTACATTGCTTTACATCAGTAATACATCACACTAGATAAAAAGATAGATAGAAAATAATAATTTAACACAATAGTACATAGTACATAGTATACAAGTGTGATTATAGTAGAAATAATCAGTCTTATTAATAAACGTGGATTAAATTTCTAGAAGGAGATGAACCACCGATCAGACAAAAAACGTATTGATAAACGTTGATCAGCGTGAACCTAGTTTAAAAGTGGTTGATCCGCCTCTCGAGGTGGTTTAAGTAAGGTGATTTAAGTAAGGTTATTTAAATCGGCGTCATCTGCCCGCCATGTTGGATTTTACGTCAGATGTTTGCTATGTGGGTTTACATGTACGTTTTGCAGTTATTTTACAATTTATCGGAGTTGGTTTGGGTTAAAAATACGCTTAAGTAGTATCCGAATGTGAATTTAATTCAATCAGTTGTTTTTCTTGTGATAATAGACACTTTTTTCGTGTGACAGAACACCAGTTTCTTAATTTGTTTTTTGATAGACGCATTTAATTGTTTCGTGACAGAGATACTTTTTTCCATGTTGTATGAAAGTTATATTGATTGATTCTGAATTGAGAATTATTCCTGTACATCATTTGAATGTAAAAGGGAAAGCAGAAAATAAAATTTTACTGATGGTTAGTAATACATATTGTGCGCAGTGTTATGTTATACCCATATCACTAATTGTGTGTCAGATTATGATTTATTTGATAAATAAATAAAATGTCATTCCATTATTACATTTGCTTTTCAATTATACAAACCTTCCTCATCATATTATTTTATATTTCTGTGTATTTGGGTACAAAATGTCAGATGAAAAAACCAATACAGTGGAACCTCTCATAACGAGTATTCGCATAACGAGCAAAAAAAAAAAGTGAAAAAGTTGCTCCCATAAAAATGGATAATTATTTGTCATAAATTCATATTTTTATTTAGGTACGTTTTTTTCCTAATCTAAATTGTATTTCAAGTTGTAACACTCTTTTATAAGTAATTTTATTTGAATAAACTTTAATAAAAAAGTTCTCCAAGAATACTTATTCTTTCGGCATGGAACGCATTATTGTATTTTACATTGATTTCTATAGAAAAAAATGTTTCGCATAACGAGTAAGAGTCTGGAACGAATTAAACTCGTTATGAAAGGTTCCACTGTAAGATAATTTTGACAGCCGCTTGTTTGTTTTGAATTTGTCTGTTTACCAGCGTCGTGTAACATGGCAACCAACATAATAGAGCGAATTTTCGAGTTGCCATATGAAATCCTTTATATAAAGTACAGATGTCTATGGTACGGATTAAATATTTTTATTAATAAAGAAAATTTGATCGGTGGTTCAAACGCTTATAGGCGGATCACGAAATCAGTGGTTCAACCATGGTTTGGCGGATTTTTATTAATAAGACTTTGTTAATTAAGTTAACTAAGTTAATAAGTATACCTTCACTAAGCAGGTCCTCTCTGACAGGGTTTGTTATCAAGAACTGATCGCACAAGAACTGAAGCACTTTCACTCTCCCCTCCACAGTAGTAAATGGATATTCACAAGAGTTCAATATCTTCAACACATTGTTATCAAATGCCTTGTCACTCTCTACATACACGCGTAGCACCTCGGGCCATGTCATTGGATCTAGAGAGAACAGTGTGATATTTACACTGTCTTTATGATCCAGAGGGCCAAAATGTGTCTGCTGGGCATCTTCCTCCCTAAGAAGAGCTTTCAAAAGCATGACATGGACTTCCACTAACAAGTTGCTCTGGTCCTCACAGGAGAGTGCGGCACACAAATCCTCGATACGGAAAGGACTTAGTCTCACTAGGTGTCTAAAGTGACGGAGGACCTCATAAATTCCTGCAACCTGCATCACCACAGATAGTGGAACTAAAAGGTCATCTGATGTATTAGGCAATTCCAATTTAGGTATTTCTTTGTCTTGTAACCAAAGGGGTTCTGGACTGGGAGCTCGATGCACTGTTGATGCACCTACTGCCTTTTTAGGAGTACCGCTAACTGTGCTGTAACTGCTCAAAGAGAAATCACTGTCGCTTGCTGCCCTGTCCCCTGCTATACTACCTTCTGAACCACTTTCACTTAACCTATCCTCTTCTGCATCTGATTTATTATCACTAGATTCATCACCAAAATCAGAACCATAGTGGTACTCAGAATCATGTATGTCTGCTGCCTGAGGGTTGTAACCTCTCCTAGAATATGAACCTGTGAGTCCTCCTCGCTTACTAGACTTAGCAGTAGCTTTTCCCCTAGTTCTACGACCACTCTTCCTACTTATGTCACTACCTTGAGGAGAAGAAGCCCTTGAAACTGTAGGGGTACTAGTTTGAGAATCTGACCCTAAGCTCTGATTTAATAGATATTTAGGCTTCTTCATTAGATGATACTGAAATTTTCTATTTTTTTCTGCTAAGCCCGATTTTGGCGGTCTCCCGCGCTTTTTCGAACCCCTCCCCGTCATTTTTGATAATAACTGTCAATAACAAACGTCTTCACAGCACGTGTATATATAGTAAAAACACAGAATTGTATACAAAAACAAAATGACACAACTGCATATCAAGTGAACGGATTGTGGAACAACACACTTAGCGCCATTATTACCGAAGTAAACTAATAATTCACATATTCACTCGATCGCGATGAACACACATTTTGATAAGTCTTCCACAACATCGCACTAGTTTTTCAATACGTAGGACTTATTGCACGAATTTTCCACCAATTTTCGCAAAGTAAAGAGACGCATAAAATATTTTCCTGACGCGATCACAACGCAGGTACTTCATTTCTTAGCAGCAGCAAAACCTCGCTTCTGATTGGTCCGTTTCATTCCGCCATACTGTGCCTAACGCCAATATACATTTTATATTATTTATTTCACTTTTCTTGCTAAATATTTTATGGCAAACTACAAGCACAATTATTTTATTATATTTTTTGTCGAAATAATAAACAAAAATACTAAACTAATATAAAATAAAACGATTTAATTCATAATCACTAAACACCGCCATCCAATCAGGATCGCGCACCTTACGAGTCAAATTAATGTGCACATTGAAGTTTATATTTCAAAATACTGAAACTATTTCAGAAATGTTTTGACATAAAACAAAAATATTCCAAATAATAAACACGCACAGTTTTCATTAACTGCTAGTGAAAATAATGCAAACACAAATATTAGTTTCTAGCTTGTCTTTGTCATCGCTTTCCTCAAGTAAAAAACATGTAATAGCAGCACTGTCATGTTGGTGCACTTGACCATCGAGTACGCAAATCTACCACCAGGTGACGCTGGTAAACGAATGTGACATTTCTGGTTTTGAAGGTTCTGAATAATTGGTATTCTCGCGAGCATAAAAATATACATTTATCGATATAATTGCCGTGAGATTTTCGAGGTGAAACCCTAAATGCCCTAATAAAAATAGACGAATAAATACTTATCTCGACGTTAAAAATGTTACCAGAAAGTAACAGACGCATGTATAAATTAGAACCGATTAACTCCTTCAGAGATAATTTATCTTTACCGACTTGTATGTACAAAGTGGCGAATATTCATGGAAGTGTAATCCTCGGTGTTACGACGTGCGATTCGAATCGAGAGACGAATTCTATAGTTATTCAGCAGGTTATGAGATTTTTGCAGGTTTTAAGATAGTCCTTACATATTGAACATTTTTTAAGCACTCCAAAACTGATTCTGAGGATACTTACTTGCTTAAAGTGAACGTGTTCCTTTTCTCTACCAGTAGCACGTGCAACTCCCCAAGTGTCTCCATCGCGGAATAATATTTTAAAAATGTCTGCCGAAAATTTTCTGCCTCATATCTGTCAAATTATGTGTCATGTACCGCTTGGTCCTTAATCAAACTATTTGCACAAGTTGTCCCAATATCAAGATCATTGTTTTTTCTTAATGTATTCATCATGGTATATTAATCATAAGAAGTATTAAATCCAATGTATAATTATTATTTTAGAAACCTTCAGAAGTTGTTAGTATGATTGAGGAAAGACAGAAAAGACTCCTCCAACAGTTGGAAATATTGAGATCTCAAATGTTAGCTATGAAACAAAATATTGTCTCATCAACACAAGCAACCACTTTAAATTCCTCTACTCCCAGAACTAAGGTAGGTATACGATGTTTTCATCCTGTATTCATTAAATGCAAAATAAGTTTGAAATTGTCATAGATAAGGCTCATTAATATTGTTAGAGATCCATATTCAACATATAAACCTTCTAAAATACTGTAAGATATCCACATCCAACTAATAATTATCTATAAGAGGTCCACATCCAACTCCCAACTATAATGTGATTTAATTAATCTATTTGTGTATCGACACTGAAAATACATTATAATAAATTATATTTAAAAAAATAATTTAATTTTCATATAAAAAAGCTGAAGCGTTTTCGTCAAGTTATCTTGACATTATTGAGAACACTACAATAAAGGTAATCTTGAAGCAGTATGTTTTTTTTAATATTACATATTTACAATAGTTTTATTATTCACACTGGGCAATTTATATCCAGTATCTATATCTGAACACGTGAATATCATGCATTTCTAATGTTTTTGTCGAGTGCATGAATAGGATGAACGAAGTATAAATAATCAACATTTAGATATAATTATTCATGTTATCTAAAAAAACTTTTTTTTTATTGACTCCAACTTCTTTAGAGGGAAAAATGTAATTTAAATAATTGTTTTGTAGGTGTGTTTCGATTTTTGACTTGGCTTTCAATTGTTTTATTCGAGGTTTAAATTTTGACTATGAATAGGGAACATGCATGTGTGAGGAATATGAATAAATGTTATCAATTCATATTAATAAATATACGCTGATCATGAATATCCTAATAAGAAACCATAAAATAAAACTTTTCATTCATTATTTTCATTTTAAAAATCCATATTTTCTGTAATTGAATTAGTCCGGTGTGACGTCGCTAGTCGCTATTTTGTATTGCCACACGTTTCACTCTTAGTACTGTTTGTAGCGCCTGATATCGTCAAACACTGCTCCGCCACGAGTGGACCTTTTTGCGGCGAAGTGTGAAAATTGCTTTTTTAAATGGCGATAAAAACCTTAAAAATGCACATTTAAAAATATAAAAAGTACCATAATTTTTCTAATTTTCTGTACTATTTTTTGGGTTGAAATTTTTTTTTTGTGAATGTTCCCTATTGTATATGATTTTGTTTTTTGTAGATTGATTAATTCTATCTAATAATTCTTTTAATTTACTGATTTGATGTGATTCATAGTTTGCCAATATGTTTTGTTTATAGGTATAGTTGGCCAATATTTTTATGTAATCGACAATTATTTTAAAACTTAAATGCTGTATATTAGGTTAGTAGATAGATAGATAACCTTTTAAAATATTGTAAGATCTCCAACTCATGACCTTCATGATATTGTAAGAGCTCCAAATCCATGTCATGCATGTAAAATGTGTTGAGTTCTTTACATTTAGAGAAATAAGTCTTTATGTCATCAGTCATCTCTCAAATGATTGTATCTTAAGAGGTTCAAATCTAACCCAATCTATTTGTTTAGTAAAATGACATCAATAATTTCTCACAAATAACTAAATAACTTAAGAAATACAAATAGTTACAATAGTACCTACATAATTAACAAAAAATAGATATCACCATCCAAATTCCGCGAAAGAAAGGTTGGTTCTGCCTAGGAGGAAGAGGAATTGTTAACAATTCCTCTTTACATAATAATCAAATAGAATCCCTTAAAACATTTTTTTAAGAACAAACAAAATAATTCTATACTACATAAAATTATAATACAGGCCGATAAAAATCATACACCTTTAAATTTAAATGACGAAACAGTAGGTCCGCGATTAAACTATTTAAATATTTTGTTAGAATCTTGGGGTAGGAAGGAACTTCATGCCAGACACCTCAATGATCTCAACCAATCTTATATTGACAAATATGCGTCAAACAGGTGGTTGACCATTGGGGAATTGTATGGGGAAACCGAGGGTTTTATGTTAGCTATTCAAATCAGGTAATAAATACACAAAATTATCTAAAATATATCATATAAAATCAAAATATAATTAATGATTCATGTAGGAAATGTCTGGCCAAACCGGAAACAATATAACACATAGTTTCGGGTTGTTCTACTCTCGCTCAAACTGAATATACTAATAGACATAATCATGTCGCAAAAATAATACATGTAAATTTAGCAATTAAACATAATCTATTAAACTTGCAAAATATAATACCTTATTATAAATACAACCCGGAACCAGTTTTAGAAAATTTAAAATTACAGGTTCTATTATGATAAAACAATAATAACAGATAGACAAATACATCATAATAGACCCGATTTAGTATTACATAATAAAATAACGTACCTAATAGACATCGCTGTCCCAAATACACATAATATACAAACAACCGTCGCAGAAAATAACGTAAATATACAGAACTAGCAGGAGAAATAAAAAATATTTGGCATTCTAGGTCCGTTTATATAATACCTTTAGTCATGTCAGCTACAGGGGCAACTCCGAAATCTTTAATAAATAATTTACAAGAATTAGATTTACCGGTTAATTTGTACATTTAAATTCAAAAATCTATTATAATAAACACTTGTAATATTGTTAGAAAGTTTCTGAACACAGATATTTCAGGCACAATGCTGGTATTTTGAACCCACGTTCTGAGCCTAATCCTTTGATATCCTGTATATCTGGATAGGTGAATTTTTCCCGGCATTAGACTGTTAAGTTTTAGTGTGACCATGACTGATCATATGGAGACTTATCTGGTTGCATAATGCTGAGAAGTGTGGATGGCAATTCTGCCGCCGCGTAAAAAATAAAATAAAAAACTAAAACATTTCATTTAGTAAAACAATGAAGATCCTGCAGATTACGGAAGCATATAATCTGTCATCATTTTTTTTAATATTATGTGAACTGAAATTGTATAAACAATTTAAATTGTCATTTGTATAGTTTCCGGAAGTCTCCATAAATTTAATATGCTTATGGTTTCTTTCTTTCTAATGCTGAAGTATTGGACTTCCTTTATACCTAACTTCCCAGCAAATCACCCCTACAGTAAAGAAATCCAGATGTCCTTATTGTTTCGCTAGTAATTCGATACACAAAATGACCACTGTTGTCAAAAAGAGCACTTCTGGTATTATATGGACCATCAATATATTTTGTATCCACATAATAAGTTGATATTTTTTGTGGATTATTTCCAATTTAATTTGAGTCCCATTCCATACAGGACATTACCAAATAAAGTGACATTGTCTTTTCTATGCCTTATATGGTTTCATGTATTAAACTTACATCAATTTTCTGATATATTTACATTACCTATATGCAGAACAGCCAAAACACTAAGCAACATTATGTATTAATATTTTTGTATTTCATTTATGATTAAATAAATTTAAAAAAAAATATTTTGACCTCATTACCAATTTTTCCGTTTAATTTCTAGTCTATACATATAAGTTGGTGTGTACACTGTACAGGTGTGTATTTTACACATCTTAAATAAAAAATTAGTCAGAAACCTCGATTAGAGAACCATGTCTACACAATGCTGTGTAAAATCTAATCGGAAGAAGTGAGAAAGGTGTCCTATCGCTTACGAATTGGCTCTAGGCTGGCTTAAGTGATCACTTTCGGTGTCCATGGACAACATTCACCAATTCCACCATTCTCACTGTCACAATGTAAGGTCCACCAATCGAGAGACGCTTTATGCAAACCTTAGAAGCAACCATAAAAAAAATTACTATATATTCTAAAAAAATTGGTTATGAAATTCATTGGCTTAAATTGAGTTCATCAATAGTAATTAATACATACATCACATCTAGTTAGTAATCAAGAGTAGGAAGGTTCATGATAAAATAATTGATTATATATTTACATTTTCAGTCTGATTTGTCCAAAGATATTGTTATAAATGCCGATCCAAGAAACCCACCTCTCTACCTGCTGAGTCTACAAAAGTCTCTCAGTTTGAAGATTCGTTGTCACACTCACTCAAATGTTGTCCAAGTACCTGCTGCTGCTTCTGAGTTTGCCAGCAAGGTCACTCTTAACAATCCATCTAGTCATGCCATGTCAATTGTGCTGATATGGAAACTCGGTAACCCTTTTTTCTTTAATTTGTGTACCATAAAAAAATAAGTGCAAATATGTTTATAAAATTGAATTGTATAATTTATTTTACTTATTTTCCTTTTAGTTGGTATTGGTACACAACTAATGACTTGTTCCATCATGCCAGTTGTTATCTGTGGAGATGTCAACGTTTTAAGATATTTAACATCTGCAGTCCCTAGTAGTCTCACATACCAACACCTTGAGAATAGTTGGGAAACTGACTCTGTTCTGGATATTTGCCATGTGCTACAGTGGCAAAAGGTCGTCAAAGAATCTCAGAATCTGTTACGTCAATTGAACTTAAAATTAGGAAAAAATCAGTGGCTTAATGATCAGAGAAATTACACAGTGGCAGATATAGCAGCATGGAGTGCTATCAAGCAAGGACACCATCTGAAGATTCTACCTGGTACTATGAAAGGATGGTTTCAAAATTGTGAAAATACTTTTCAATAAAGTTTAATTTAATTTGAATTTATTGTGTTTTACTAATTGTACCCTCATCCTTGCATCCAAATTGTGCATATACTTCTTCATTTATATCACAAATAATTTCATTTTTTTCTGCCATTGTCAATTAAGCAAACTTTCAGTTTTAGCCAAGAAACAAGTTTCACTATTGGTTTTGATCTTACAATTGGCTGCGACATTCTGTTACATCATTACATAAATTCTGTATAAATTTGAATGTTAAAGTAAATACTTTTTGAAACTTTATCTATGTTCAGGCTGCCCTATAGAAATAAGTATGTTTGATATATAATTGTCATTGAAGAGAGAGTAGGTGCCTTACGGCTATGGCAAAGTAATAAAGGCGCGTCGCCTTAATTTCAAGGATTCTTCTTCAGGGACAGTAGAGTGGCGTCCTTCAAGGTCGGTCGTACTGACCTTTGAGGGTCAGAAGTTACCCCCACACGTATACCTGTATCATGTCTCAATGAAAACAGAGCAATATGTATTTCCAACCGTCTTGTGTTTTGGGTGCTGCCGATTTGGCCACCAAAAGACACAATGTAGATCAAATCCTCGTTGTTTTAAATGTGGAGAAGCCCATTTCGGAGAGGAATGCACTTCTACGTTGGCTAAATGTGTCAATTGCAATGGTTCACATAATGCATCTAGTCTATCCTGCCCAGAACTCACCCGCCAAAAAAATATTAAGCACTCAATGGCTATGGACAATATTTCCTACAAAGAAGCATCTACTCGTCATCTTCCTGCAATATCCAGTTTTGCAGAAAAAGTTGCATCTGCTCCTCAATCTTCCCCTACTCAATCATCTACTGTCACTAAAATTTCAAAAACAACGAAAAATCACCACCCACCCATCCACAACAAACCAATTAACACTGAACACGAAAACCTCCTTTTCTACAAAAATGGCCAAGTTTCGAATCCTTTAGACGGATGTGCCTTAAATGGCAATTCCACCCCAGACAATCCAAAACCCTCAACTTCTGACCTCCAAACTATTTTGAATTGTTTTATGCAATTATTCTTTCAACTAATGTCACAACCCAATTCTTTACCGTCCATCGCTGCCTCACTTCCTTCAATACTCACTTCTATTCATAAAAATCATAATGGTGACCAACAAGACAAAAACTAGTTTTTCAAAGCTCAATATTATCCAATGGAACAGCCGAAGTATCGTTTCAAATAGAAGCGAAGCAATATCACTCATAAAAAAATTTGACATTTCCGTCGCAGCCATTTCTGAAACATGGTTACATCCAGAATCCCTTTTTAATCTGCCCGGATACATGTCTGTTCGTGATGATCGTTTAGACGGAAAAGGGGGTGCAGCTTTGTTTATAAAGTCTGATATCCCCTATATCCGAATCCCATTGCCCAAACGTGCAGATTTCCAAATTATTGCTGTGAACATTTCTGGAACATCTTTTGTCTCTGTTTATCTACCCCCTAAAACTCCATTTGACCTAACATATTTCAATCATTTGCTTCTCAAAATCTTTTATACTCTTGGGAGACTTTAATGCACATTCCACTTCATGGGGTTGCCACTCCACAGATTCGTGTGGGAAAGCTATTCTTGATTTTATAGATAGTAATACGCTTTGTATCCTCAACGATGGATCCCCTACTCGCTTTTCTCCTCCCACACAAAATTCTAGTGCCGTGGATCTCACCATTTGCACTGCTGACCTAGCGCCATCTACAGTATGGCATGTTCTGGAAGATCTTTACTCCAGTGATCATTTCCCAATTAAAGTAGCAGTAAACGTTAAGTTTAATATTAATATTAAGAAAAATCGTCGAAATTGTTTTAACACTGGGCGGGCTGATTGGGACAGCTTTAAAACCTCTCTTGAGACATCTTTTCTGCGTGAACAAGTACCTTCGGATATTGATACTATGACATCAACCTTAACCGAACATATAAAGAGACACAGTCTCTTGATCTGTTCAAGAGTCGATTAAAGACACACTTGTTTGGTATATCATATAAATGATATAAATTGTACAACTTATTGTTATTTATATATGTTTAGTTTTTATAATAGCTTATTAATATTTGTATTATATGTATCAGGCTTTAATCATAGGTATAAACACGTTATTTTAGGATGCGCCCTTGAAGTGAATATATTCCACAAAACGGCGCACTATAAATTGTCTAGTTATTATTATTATAATATCTGCGGCTAATTCGTCAATCCCGCGTGCATCATCATCATCATCTCGCAATCTAAAAGAGTCTCCCCCATGGTGGGACCCAGAGTGTAGTGCCGCAGTGCAAGATCGAAAAAACGCAATGCGAAAGTATAGAAAGGATATGTCGCTTGGAAATTACTTGGAGGTTAAGAGATTGCAAGCTTTGGCAAAGCGAATCTTGCAACGTAAAAAGAGACAGGGATGGCGAAATTTTTTTCCTCATTGTCACCAGAAACTGCTACCTCGGAGGTTTGGAGCATGATTCGCCGATTTAGGGGCTCATTCTCTCAGCCAAATAAATCGTCCCAAATAGGGGAATGCATAGAAGATTTCCTAGATCGACTTGCTCCACCTTTTGTTGCTGACCAAATAGAGTCTCTTTCATTACATACAGAGGATCCAACGGCAAGTTGGTTGGCAGAAAAATTTACATTCAATGAACTTCTATCAGCGGTAAAAAGTTGCATCTCTGACTCTGCCCCTGGAGTGGACTTTATTAACTACTCCATGATAAAACACTGTCCTGCCCCAGTTTTATCCACAATTTTATCCATCTACAATATGGCTCTTAATTTATCGATAATTCCTCTGGCATGGAAAAAACAATTGGTCGTCCCTATTTTGAAAAATGGCAAGAACCCTTCTCTAGCATCTTCATATAGACCCATAGCATTGTCATGTTGTTTGCTCAAAATCCTTGAGCTCATGGTGAAGGTGCGTCTGGAGTGGTTTGTGGAAAATAGGTGTCTCCTCCCCCCTCATCAACTCGGATTTAGGAAAGAAAAATCTTGTCTCGACAACGTAAGTATCTTGGTGATTGATATTCAGCTTGCTCAACTGGAACAGAAGAGCACAGTTGCGTGCTTTGCAGATATATCCAGCGCCTATGATAATGTCAATATTAATACTTTAAAACGAAAATTGAGTAATATAGGAGTCCCTAATTCTCTTACTAGCTTGATATTCGACATTCTAACTCAAAGAGAGATTGTGATCGACACTCCAGACGGTCAGGTACGTAGAACGGTTTTCAAAGGCTTGCCCCAGGGTTCAGTGCTGAGCCCTTTATTGTTTAACATATATTCATATGACATTCATGACCTCCTCCCAAATGATTGTAAATTATTGCAATATGCCGATGACTTAGTTATATATGTGCATCATAAAGATATTAAAGTCGGAGCTGATCAGTTGAGTCAGGTAATGAAGGGCTTGAGCACATGGCTTTTTGACAATAGTCTTAATCTCGCTCCGGATAAAAGTAAGGTAGTTGTTTTCTCCAAAAAACGAAATCCTCCCAACGTTGATGTTTTGTTTGAGGGAACTCAGATTCCTAGTGTGGATTCTGTTAAATTCTTGGGGATGAATTTACAGAGAAAGTTGTCATGGAACATCCACATAGACCTTATTGTGAGCAAATGTGAAAAAAACTTTAATATTCTTCGTGCGGTTTCGCGGGTTTGGTGGGGCGCACACCCCTCAACGCTGAAGATGTTATACTCCTCTCTGATTCGGAGTCATTTGGACTATGGCAGCTATCTTCTGGATCCTTTACCAAAATATCAAGCTTACAAATTAGATAAGATTCAGTCACAGTGTTTGCGCCTTGTATTGGGGGCAATGAGATCGTCTCCAATAGTCTCTCTGCAGGTGGAAGTGGGCAAGATGCCATTATTCCTACGACGAAAATTCCTGGCATGTAAGTTCATTATGAAGAGAATCGAATACGTGGATAACCCACTTATTCTGAGTTTAAGTGCTTTGGCCAATAAGGTCTGCGGTGAGGAAACTACTTACAGAAAGGTTCCACCGTTGCTTGCCTCTTGTTTTCATTCACTTATGTCAGATATTCCAATATACCCCAGAGAAAAATTACCTCTATTCACGACCCCTTTCAAAGCTCTATCTTTTCCTCTTCAGATTGAGGAGTCAATAGGCATTTTCAAATCATATTCATCTCAAAACCATAATAGTAATAACCAAATATTCATGTCGACTACTGAAGAGAGATGGCCAAATCACGTGGCTATATTCACTGACGGATCCAAGTGTTCCCAAGGTTGTGGCTCTGCTTTTTATATTCCATCACTTCATTTGGAAGGGATTTTCAAAATTCCCATACTCTCTTCAATATTTACCGCAGAATGCATAGCAATGAAAGAGGCACTGCTAAAAATCATCCATCTAAAAATAAGATTTTCAGTAATATACACTGACTCACTTTCACTTCTTCAAAACCTTAAATCTAATGCGAAAAAGTGTAGCAACAGTATAGTATTTGAAATCCGACATCTTGCATTCTATGCCTCATGCATGGGATATGATATTGTTTTCTGTTGGATCCCGTCTCATATTGGAATATCCGGAAACGAAGCCGTTGACCGCCTGGCAAAATTGGCCTGCACAGGCGGGTGCTTGCCTAACGCATTTTCCCAACCCACGGACGATTTCTTACCCACCATCATGAATCTCATAAGGTCGGAGTGGCACAGTTATTGGCAAATATCAGCAACCGGAATGTTCTACAAAAACATACAAAAAAAGATTCCATGTCGTCCGTGGTTTGAGATTGAGAGACAATCAAAATTGGACATTTCCCTCATTTCCAGAATGCGAATCGGACATTGTTTGGTTGCCACCCACTTAGCAAGGATTGGAGTTTTCCCCTCCCCTGAGTGCGAATGTGGTACCAATGAGGAATCTCTGGACCATGTATTTTTCGAGTGCCCCAAATATGACAGATCAGAATTCATAGATAATCTCGTGGAGGAATGCATTACATACCCCCTCAATGTGCAATTTTTACTATCATTGAACTCAATAGAGGTGTATAAATGTATGACAAAATTCCTCAAAGTAAATAATAAAAATATTTAACTTTTCGAGTCACCTTGTTATTGAATTAGAATAGGTATAATTAGTTATAATAGGTAGCTGTGTGTTATTGTAAACAACAGGGGCCTGAGTTAACAACATACTATTGCGTCACGTTCCCGCTCCGCTAGCGTTCGGGTGCAGACGATGGTGCGCCAAAGTGTTAATTTTCGTAACTATTGTGTATCTTAGCAACGAAATTGACACTTGCTTGCAACATCGTCTGCACCCGAACGCTAACGGAGCGGGAACGTGAGACGAAAGTGTGTTGTTGACTCAGGCCTCTGCTGTGCGATGCATCAAATGAAGTATTGTCATTATTATTTGCTACCCCGTCTTTGTATTAAGGTTCATTTTGCTGTGAAACACCTCATTGTTGTTTTTTTTTAATACATAGGTATATCATTGTTAAAAACCCGTTGTTCCATATTGGCCTAAATCACTCGCAAACGAGTGGATGGCCTTGAGAAAAATAGAATAGAAGAGAGTACGAAAGATTCCCATGACAGCGGTTTAACCCAAACTCCCTAATGGTCGACCCACAATAATGTTTAGAATGTATGAATAAATAGGAAGTTATGACTCTTGAGGTATCCAGATGTGAGGTGGATCTCTCTTCAATATCCTGAAGAAAATGTTTATAATTCAATGTATGGGGCTCTATCACAACTTATTTTCCAGTTGCAAATTTACAGAGATTACAATGTTTAAAATGTCCGATTGCTTATACTGTGAAATAGAAGTAAATGAAAACCCCCTCCTGGCAAAGAGTAAGTCTTTCACTCTTTTTGTAAATTATCAAGTGTCCTGTAAAATGCAAGTGTAAGTAGAACATGAAACAGACATTTGACAATTCAGAGTGATGAGATACGCCATCCTTCCTGAGTCTTAACTTTTTATTGGTCCATGGAGGACATAACTTTTATGTTAATTACATACAGTTAATCATCAGCTGAGTGGTAGAAGATGCCACTGTGATGCAGATAGAAAAAGAATGCAAATTTTAATCTTGGTCGTAGAATAAATGCTAAAAATAGCATTGATAACATTGTATTAGTTAGGTATTTTATTCTGTATTTAAAAAAGGCAATAGCCGTTTATAGTTTAATAAATAAATTACAAATGACCAATAACAGATCAGAGCCCGTAGACAATTTGTACTTAGCGATCGTCTACTGGCGAACTTTTCGACAATCTACCTACACGTACCGTATAATTATGCGTTATTGTTGCAGTTATTGACGAAAATTCGTTTGTAGGCGATCGCCAATTACAAATTGTCTACGGGCTCAGGGATGAGATCTTAGATTTCTGCGAATGGTGTACAACAAACAAAATAAAAAACAATATAAAATCACAGGTGTTTTTATTGTGATATTTAATGAACTAACATTAAAATTTATAAATTTGCCAAACACTATAATAATAAATATATAGAAAGGCAATAGGAATATCTTAACATAACTATCAGTACTTTTACATAACAACTTTTCAGTGTTTCATCAAATAAATTATGTCTAAATGATTTGATTAATGACGCAACTAGATAATTTGCTTACACATGGAGATCAAGATTGTAATAATGAATGTACCTAAATTTAGCGAGCAAATAGGATAAAATTGTTTTACACTGGTGAAGATATGTATTTGTGCGACATCTGTAAAAATCCCAAATAGTTTAAAGAGAAATATTAATGGATTAACCAAATATTTCTAAAATTTATCAGTTAGTCCTTCTTCAATTGAGACATTATTACATATGAATATATTAAAGGATAAATGAACACATAGGTCATTATATTAACTCAATTTTACTATCTTAAAATACTTCTATTACATACAAAATTTACAAATTGACTAAAAGAGCATTTATTTTAAAATTATAAATATATTCTCTACTACAATATCTGATAAGAAAGATGCACGGAATATATTATATTCCTATAGACATAAAATACATGCTTAATAAAAATTGTTCCAAATAAATCAAATTATATTTAGACCAGTACATTTTATTATTTTTAAAATCACATATAGAATATTAAAATTTTACATTTGTTTTAACCTGATATGTTCTAGCCTATATTTATATCATGTAAAGTAAAAAGCAGTGCCTTTCCTACTGAATGATTTTATCACAAGAAATATCTTGTATTTAAAAGATTAATATACAATTGGAAAACACCATACATCTCTACGAAGTGTGCAGTACTGTTGAGTTTCTATTAGAATAATTAAATATTACCTTCATGTTTTGAGACTAAGATATAGATTATAACAAAGGTATGTCAATTATTTTCTTAAGGATACCTTTATAATATATTATTCAATATATTATTTTATGGCACAAAGCTGTGTAAAAACTTAAAATAGGAATGTTTCTTAACGTTTTATTGTCAGTTTCATTCGGTCACTCTCAGTTTACTCAATATTGTAAAATAATAAAATATGTATTATGTATAAATCTACATAAAATATCCATGAAAAGTATTGGGATGATTTAAATCTTGTCAATGAATAAATGCATTATATAACATTTACTATAACTACTTATTCATAAAAGTTATATGAAATAAAGAGAATTTATGGGACTCTTTGGTTAGCCGCACACTGTTAAAAATACTTCTAAATCACATAATGTGATGGTAAATGCAAAAATTATTAATAAAAAAAAACATTAAAATAAACTATATAAAGTGTTATTTTATTTTATATAAGCTGCTTATTTTCAGTAAAATTAATTTTTCGAAAGCAAAAATTATACATTGAATAAAATATATAACCATGCCCCACAGTATCTAGCAGTTTTCCACTAATATTGTACAAATAATGGAAACATTGGAACATAGACATAGTAATGGAGCTTGTTGTAGCACAGAGCATTCTGCCAAAACAGTTTTTATTCTTTGCGATGCCTACCCAATATAACATTTAATCTGAAAGCTGCCTACTAAATTGCTAAGAAAATAAATTATTAAGTACATCATATTTTACAAGATATATTGCAGTCCTGATTTATATAAACTTGCTATAACTCTTATATAATCAAGTTAATCTATAGATAATTTACTGGATAATTGTTAATGAACAAAAAAAAGCTGTCCATCAATAATTAGAATACTACATATTTAATAATATTGTAATAAGAGTGACATAGTCAGATTTAATATACATAAATTATTAATTTACATGCAATACTTTATCCATTAATATATTCTGTTTGTTCTGAATAACAATAAGATAACTTCAAAAAATAATAATACTGAAGTTGATTTAAATACATCTAACATCTTTATATAATATAATATACTCATGTATGCAATTTATTATAGCTAAATATTAGTAGTTGTACTTCACAATCAATCTGCATATTCAATGTAACACATACTCAGATTGTAGTGAATGAAACATATTATACTCAGATTGTCATACGTATTTCCTATTTATGTTATAAAAAATAAATATGTGCAAGGCTACAGTCATAAGTATCACATTAGAAGAGAATATTATTATATACACTTAAGAAAAACTAAATCACAGGAATAATCTACAAATATTACATAAAACTTATGTATGTTGGTTTATACAATAAAAATATACAATAGTTATCACTTGCAAGTGATAAAAGTCTTGTTCTCTAATACTCCGTCTGAATATTATAAAGATTTCCATTTATTAATTTAATCATTAATTGCACTATTTCAAAACTCATCCAAATCTAATAATAGTTTATAATTTCTTAGTATTTCAAAAAAGCTTCAGATTTGATACGTACAATCACTTCTAAATTTTAATATCTTAGAATAACAATATTTTGTACATATTTTTATGTACGATTGAACAGGGACTGTTATTGTAAACTTGTGCAAATAATCAATATTATTACACACACAGTATAGTATATACATGATTATGGCAATGTTTTCAAATATGTATTGTGTCCGTAATGACAATGTCGTCTATAACCATTGCGTCCTGTCAGACAAATGATGAGAATCCTGGTAGTGGTGCACGGGAGCGTGCCATATTATTCATTATTATCTGACCTCCATTCAGACTGACTACTGCACTACCCTCAGGCTCAGAATCTGTATAGCTGGAATAGTTTCTCACTGGTTTCTGTTTCTTCCATGATTGCCGTAATGAATCATTCACATTTGCATAATGATTTACAAATGAGTGAGGGTCAGAACGTACACTCTCATTTTCACTTTCTGAATTCTGTGAACCAAAGTAAAAAAATATTTGTAAAAAAGTTGGGGACAGATTTTACAATTCAGCAAAATATTTTTTTTGTAATAATAATTAATATTATTTTGTTTCCATATGTAAGAAAAGATTAGTTGATAAAAAAAATAACATCCTTATATAATTATAGTATGTGTAATAAAGTGCATACTTGTGATTCTGAAGAACTGATTTCTGAAGGTTTTTCAGTCACTGAACTATCGTCTGGATTTTCATCATAATCTTTGAGGCTTTCCTCATCACTGTGATAAGCCACTGAAGCAGGAGATGGTCTAGGTGGTGACTTACTAAGAGCAGGTGGGTGCAAAGGAGCAGTTTTGTTTTTACTACCCCCCAGTGTCCCCCCTAATCCCCCCTGACCTCTGCGCAGTGTTCCCGTACTGCCCAGAGTACCATTATGCCTAGCTCTATACAAGTCAAGAGCTAATTCACCTCTCTCTTCAGCATCCATTGCCATTGACTCTTCTAATGTCTTTTGGGCTTCTTCTGAAACAAATAGTGTAAAGTAAATTTGGAAATTGGACATTTATGATAAATTATGTAGATATTAATAAAAACAAAAAATATTGTCTAAAACTTGAATGAAATAATAAAGTACTTACGTTTATATTTGTAACTTTTACTTTTGACACAAAGAATAGCAATGACCATAATAATAATGATGATGGAAGCAGCAGCCAGAGCTACCATAAACCATGTCTGTCTGTAGAATGGTCTGTGCTGTAAATATCCATACTCTAAATACAATTTGGATGGAGTCATTATAATGTCCTCAGTGTAAGCCGGGTAACTTATCCCAAACTGGTTATATGCTATCACCCTAAATGAGTATGCAGTGGATGGAAGAAGTGTTTGATATGATATTGTAAAGTCTTCCAAAGGACCATTACTCGTCCTAGTCACTGTTTCCCATCGAGAATCATCTGAAAGAGAACAACATTTTTAACATTCACATTCTATAAAAATCAAAATAATAAACCCTGATGACAGAGTTATTCATGAAATGTTAACAAATGAAATGAACCATGCATGAATAAAGTGGAATTGCAGAAATATATTATGGTTATACATATACTGATATCACCATATCAGTGCAGCAGTAGTCAAGCATATTGTGAATTCATGACCGTGTTATATCCATATTATTGAAAATAACAGCTGTGAATACCAAAATGTATTTTAAAATGAAATGAAAAGTAGTATAAATGGAATGCTCGTGGATATTGTATAATGGCATTTCAAACAAAAAAAAATTGTATCCATGCATCACATAATAAAAATATTATCAGTAGTATGGTGCATAAAGAGAACTATATAATATATTAAAAACTTACAAAACTGCCAAGTTTCCTTAGCTAGATAAAAAAGAAAACATGACTTGACAATACAAAGTTATAATTAAACATCAATTTAAGTGATTAAGTAATTGGATAAAAACAATACAAGTTTTAATAAAAAAAAATAGTTACACAATTTATATCACAGTCAACATCTAATATTTGTATCACAGTCAACATTTAATAGAGGCATTGTTAAGTATGTCAGATATTTGGCACTAAGACATTTTATACATTTCCACGTACCTTTCTTCCTGGTTTCAATGTAATAGCCGAGGAGTGGTCCCTTGCCGCTAGGTGAATTTAGCCAGTGCATGTCGACTCCAGCTGGAGTCCTGGAAAGGGTGAGCTGTCTTGGTGCCACAGGAGAGCCGGCCTGTGGACCGGTACTGACATTGCCCCACACTGGAGGACCTAAGTCAATAGTCATGGCTCGCACACTGAATGTGTAACCAACTTCTTCTTCTAATCCACCAACAATCAGATAGGTTTCAGTAACTTTTTGTTTCACCTGTTTGCTGAACTCTTAAGAAATAGAAATACAACAAATTAGAATATTGTAACAAGTTAATGGTTATAATATACATAAACACAGTATATACACCATAACACTCACTTTCATTTTGTTGCGTTGTTTCATATGTAACAATATATCCCACAATGATACCATTTTTCTTTTTTGGTGGTTCCCAGTTTACTCTCATACTGGTCATTGTTATTTCTGTAAAGTTAAGAGATTCTGGTGACCCTGGCAATCCTTGATGAGTTCTTACTGATACAGCCTTGGACCTTGGACCATCTCCAGCAGGATTGAATGCTAATATCTGTATGCGATATTCAGTATATTTATCTAAAAATACAAGACTATGGCTCGTAGATGTTGCAGCTACTATTTCCGTTTCTTCTTCAATTTTTTTCCCAGCAGGTTGCTCGTGTGGAGAGTCGGTAACATAATAAAATACCTACAAAAAAGTATTAAAATCAATAACAGCAAATGTTTTCAGACAATAAAACTTATTAGCGTACAACTAAACATACTTTATATCCTAAAAGATCTCCATTGAGAGCATTGTGAGGCAGTGGTTTCCAAGTGAGATGCACTTCCGTAGGTGACACAGGTGTAACAGAGACATCTCTAGGAGGTGCAGTTGGAACAGCTTCCCCCACCCACACAGCGGCAACCTTTCCCACTGGACCCTCCCCTTGAGAATTCACAGCTCTTACTGTAATCTCATAGTTTGTGTCAACAGATAAATCTGACAGGACAATACGATCCGACTAAAAATAGATAAAAAGAAATGTGTTTTTTTATAAAAGAGAAATAAACATAGCTTAAAAAACATCAGATGGATAGTAAAGAAGCAAACCTTTATCCCCATAACATTTTCTTTCAAAGGAGATTGCAATACAGTTGGAAAATCTGATACAGGCTGATAGACAATCCTGTAACCTCCTGTGGTGGTGTCTCCAGACCAGTATTTTTCTTCAACAGGAAGCCAGTAAACTTGTACACTATTAGTAGTTATAGGAACCACACGCAAGCCTTGAACACTTTGACTTGGTGCTAAATTGGATGAAAAAGAGTAACAATTGTTAGAAAGAAATTAAAATGAAACAAAATATATAATAATTATTGTTAATAAATATATGTAATAATTGTAAGTGAAACGATACTAGAAAAATCTACAACAAGGTCAGTCGGGATAAGTATGCCATACTTTTTGATGAGATGACTTTGATTATTTATGTTGCACTTACTTAAGCATAAATACAAAATATTAATATTTTGGCTATTTCTATATTAATCCATAGTAATGAAAAAATCACCAATACTTTGTACACAAATTTTCTAAGTGTGTGTAAAGTATAAAACTATTAATATCAGCAATAAGGCATATCACCCATCCTGAATTTTGTATTTCTTTTACGGCACAGAAAGGATTATCTGCATGTTTATTACATGCAGTTTGTTCACTGACTATCCCACTATTCGGAAATGCCATGATGGTAAGAATGAATCTATTTTCATAATGTATTTTTTTCAATTATACTATTGACAAACATACAATATTTATATAAAATTATTAAATTAGACAAACATATGAGATGGTTTGTAAGATCTGCAATAGGGTAAGTGCATCATATGCACGCACTTACCCCATCATTAACAAAAAAAGGGAATTTTTTAATTGAATGAAGAACTTATAAATATCGCAAAAATTGGGAGATATTATTTAAACTGAGCATGTTCTAACATCAACAAATTATAGCCGGATATAATTGGCAACTAACGATGTTCAAAACTTTTATTTTCAAATCTGCTTTACATATTGAGTTTTAGAGAACAGAGGCACTTGTCCCGTAGACACACTTCAGCTGTTCAACTTACCCGAATGAAATTATACTATGTGAGTATAGTATAGAATAGTAATGCAGTACTAATTTTCTTAATAAAAATGTTCCAAAAATAATAGTTATAATTAAAAATTATACTGTTTCACTCCGTGACGGTCTCTTTCCTACTTATACTTAAGTATGGCATATCCTACATATCTGGCCAGCCATGAAAGGACCCCTACAATTAAAGAACAATCAATGTCCTTCAAGCCTTGAAACACCAATGTGTTTTAGTCGCAAAATTTGATAAGTCGCAGTACCAATTCTTCCTTTGAATTTCTTGGCTATACAATATAGGTTGGTGTACGTGAGTAACATATTGATTACCTGCTGGAAGTGTTCTGACTTGAATAGATTCAGGACTATATCGACTAGGTCCAATATCATTTGTAGCTCTTATTCTGAATTCATACAATGTGAATGGTTTCAAATCACTAGCAGTGTATGATGTTACAAATGGATCCACTCTCTCTGGTATAGTTTGCCAAGCTCCATCATTTTCTCTTAGTTGTACAGTATAATACCTACAAAGGAAAATATTATTAGTAAGTTAATTAACATCTAATATATAAAAGGAAGTCGTGTGTGTTACACCATTTATAACTCAAGAATGGCTGTACCGATTTGAATGATCTCTGATTTGTTGGATTCTTCTCCGTCCGGAATAGCCGATAGGCTATTAAAATATCTTACAAATTCACGGGAAGAAAAATTACGAAGAAAATTATTTACGCCATACATTTTGAATTTCAATAAAAAATGCAATATGGATAATCATACAAAATCAATGATGATGTTTTTTTTATTAGATTGGCCTATTTATAGAATAATTTTTGTATACATTTTCAAATTAGAATCGTTATTCATACAATTTAACATCTGTGGTTCTGAAATTTCAATTTTGAAAAAAATCATGGATAAGAAATTTTATAAATTTAAAATGAATAGGTATCTACCTAAAAAATAAATTAGTACCTACATATATTACGTACAGCAGATAATAAACAAATCTGAGTTAAGTATAATTGTTTAACAATTGCGGCGTACAGACAGCTGGATGCGAACGTCAATCATCAAGCATCAAGCAAAAATCTTAAATCTTTCGGCGACAATTCGGAGCATTCTCCGAAGAAATATTGGAATGAATGCCTTCGTTTCCCGTCCATGAAACGTAATGAAGGCATTCATTCGAATATTTCTTCGAAGAATGCTCCGAATTGTCGCCGAAAGATTTAAGATTTTTGCTTGATGCTTGATGATTGACGTTCGCATCCAGCTGTCTGTACGCCGCCATAAAAGAATTTTATTTTTTACACTATACCAGTGATTCCCAAAGTGGTCCAGGTCGACCCCCAGGGGTCCACGGAGACTCGACGGGGGTCTACGTTGACGTGACTAAAAAATGGGGATGGTTTACGAGTCGTAAGCGAAGGTCCACGAACCCATAGTTAAAGTATCAGATTTTTGGTAAAAGTACCAGATACTTAATGATTCGAGTAAATATTCTTCTTTAAGAAAACCGAGAAGTTTTTGAAATATTTGAAATTCCTATACCATTTTGAAAATTCGACGACAAAGGGGGGGGGGGATAGAAATTTAAACACGTAATATTTTTAAAGTATCCGGTATTCAATAAACAAGAGTCGGTACAAATACCCATTACATTGTAGGAAAAGGTACCGTAAGAAAATATTCTGGAAGAAAACCGAGGAGTTTTTGAAATAATTTGAATTCCTATACCATCTCGAAAATTTGTCGACCGGGGGGAGGGGTAGAAATGCAGGGGGCCCATCGGAACCAGCAAAATTTTGAAAGTGGTCTATGAGAAAAAAAAATGATTGGGAACCTCTGCACTATACAATGACACACTTGGACAATTATGGGAGTTTGTAAAGAGTCGGCGGTATTCGGCGGTAAGAAGTTCGCTGGGTCAGCTAGTTTTACATAAATTAGGATCACTGCGTACCTACACAAGTATGCCTTACTAAAAGAAATCAGGAAAGTTACCAACAGTATGTAGATAAGTTAGCATGCATGTACATAAGTACTCACAAACATCATCTACTGTTAAGAATTTTCTCTCAAATTTTATTACATTTATGTAATTAAAAAGAATTCAAGCATAATCAGAAAATGAATGCATTGATTTATTTACAACAATTGAGTAATACTAAAAATATACACCTCATCTTCACAACCAACAGATTGTTCAAACTCCCTTAAGTAAGAAACAGGACAAATCCAGTAAAATGCGAAGTCCATGTTTAACAAAATGATAATGTGTCTTTCCTCTTTACGGTTATAAGAAATCAGCTAGAAGATAAAATATAAAAAAAAATACCTTAAAGGTGCATAACCATCTCTTCCCGGTGTCCAGGAGAATGTGATCTGATGAGGTTGGAGTTGCCCTTGAGATACTTGGGGTTGGGAAGGTGACTGAGGTGGACTACGGTTATTTGTAGTTAGAACTAAAGCTTTAGCTGTTTGTCCCCAACCAACACGAGTTTGTGCCGTAACAGTGAATAAATAATATCGCTCTTGAGCCAATGCTGTTGCTCTATAAAATAAAAATATATGATTACAAATATCTATTTTCATATTTACTGCAAATTGATAACAAATAAATATAAGTTACCATTAAAGCACTGTCATTAAATTGTGGATAAATGTAGAGCCCAACTTTCTTCAAACATTACCTAGTAATCATCATCTTGCCCTTTAACGGTTCTCTCAAGAGCACATGGCAGAAGCCAGCTTCCTGCATTCAGAGCTCCTGTGCATCAATTGAGTCCCCTTATTCCGCGACATTCCTTGCGCTTGGATGTGATTTTCATAGGAACTATGTATTGTGAAAGAGAGACGCCTAGGCCGTTGGAACCATTGTGGGCAAGAGAATTTAAAGTATAATATTTATGTTATTTAAAGTATAATATCATCAAGAGAACAGTGTTTTTTTTTGACAACTATCACTGGACATTCTCAAAACATGGGTCAACCAAGATCATTATATCTTATACACTACATATCTTTGCTAAGTGTGCAGGTGTACAGTATCATTTGTGACATGATCATACCACCTAACAACCAAAATCCTTCTAAGACAATTATTTTCGAAACTAAGTATCTACCATTCTTGAACCTAGGTTAGGTATCAAGACTCAGAGCCATATATAAGGATAGGGATAATACAGGTATTGAATAGGCGGCATTTTGTCTTGTCACTGAATCCAGACACCATCCAAATTTTTACCATGTAATTGAAAGCCACGCTGGCAGCTCCTGTGCAGAATGGTAATTCTAATCAGAAATCACCCTCTAGCGTTATGATTATATACACTTACTAACTTGGTATATGGACATTTTACATCTTAAATTCAACAAAGAGGTTTGCCATAACATACAAGCACTGCCAACAGATCTCCCATTGCCCTGAATGAAGTACACATTAGTCTATCAGAGAAAGACTCCCAGTTAAGAAGCGAGCCGGTGGCTTGTCTGCTCATGAGCAGTGCAACATAATGTTTGTGTTTTATCTTGTGACTGGTGTGCATTATGAAGTAATTCTCTGCTTCACCCATATCACAATCCAAAAGGCGCATCTCATACACACCCAGCACATCAAGCCCAGTCGCCCGATATCTAGGCAGCAGCCTACTCCTGTTCATACCTTAGCATCCTCATGTAAAAGTTGCCTATTCATATATCCTTCAACTGGTCCAAGTTATCCAAATTATAGTACTAAATTGAACCTCCCCTATTAAAGTCTAAGTATCCGAAGTTTTATTAGTGATTCTTGTTCAGTCAGTTATCGTTTAAGTATGTCAGGGGACAAGCACGACGATACAGAGGTCCGAGGGAATATCTAAAGCACAGCTCCATCCGCCCTAGTTATAACGCATGTATATAAAACACAATTATATAATTTTTTAGCATGCATTACCTGAATGTCCTATCAGAAGGTAAAAATTCTCGGGAGAAAGTGCGATCCTTAGTACTGTTGAGGTGATATGTAACTCTATAGGCAAGAATTTCTCCATTAGGATCTTCTGGTACGTCCCATATTATTCGTGCTGTTGAAAATGATACATCTGGGAATGACACATTGGATGGTATGCCTGGAGCTGAAAGTAAAAATAATAACAAAATATAATCTACACAAAATGATACAACAGATAAATTCATATTGTATTAAACTTACCATCTTCATGTGTTTGAACAGTGATTGGTGGGAGACTTAGGGAACCATCACCAAGTCTAGTATAAGCCAGCACTTGTATCTGATATGACACATACTTCCTTAGCTCTGTGAGGGTACTGGTGTGTGTTTGATTAGATAGAATAACTTTGCACTCAGGTTGCAGTGCTTTTGTGGAAAGAGAAGATGGTAGAGATGGTGCAGAGAGTGGAGCATAGCACACTTTATATCCTTCAATAATACCATTCTGGTGATGTGAGGGAACTGAACCCCATACTACAACTATAGTAGTAGATGATGTTGCATTTGCTGTCACATTGGTTGGACCCATAGATGGAACTAGAAAAACATTATCCCATAAAAATGAAGACATTATCAACATTTTGAGTAATGAGTGACTTTTACAATTGAACTAGAAAATACTAACCAGCTTCTCTAGTTCTTTCCAAAGCAGGTGTACTTCCAGGAGATGATCCAACTTCATTACATGCCATAACTACAATCTCATACTGAGTCCAAGCTTGAAGGTTATCTAGTATATGAGAATTTGAAGTGTGATCTTCAATCAGCACATTCTCTACAGCCCCCAAGTGTATATGTTTATATGTTATATTATAGCCTCTAGGATTACCAAACCATTCAGTCTGCTGCAGTGGCTGCACAAATTACAACAATATTAAGATAATTGAAAAAAAAAAAACACAATATGTAGTTAACTTCCAAATGACTTTTAAAGTCATTTGGAAGTTAACTACATATTGTGTGTTTTTTTTTTTCAATTATCTTGAAATGGACTTCCAACAAGTACCTTCGGTCGACAACATTAATGTTTTACAACAATATTATTACAACTAATTGCCGATGCATTGCATATGCTAATATTTTTATTAATACATACTCTAAAAGAACTATTTGTTATGGCATTATAATAATATTGTTATTATTATATATTATATTATAAAATTATAAAAATAATATCAACACAAACACTGTTTACTTTCACTATAGGTATTTATTTTCGGCAGAGGCCTTTCGGACTTAGTCCATCTTCAGTGCCTTGTACTTAAGAAAACTTTTTATTGCTATGTGATGATGTTCTTCAAATGTTGCATTTTAATATTTGATACAAAAAATCAGTTTAAAAAATGGTTTTAATAATGTTTTAATATCATATATATCAACAAAATTCAATAAAAAAAATAATAAGGATTTATTTTAGAAATATCAAAATATTTACATGCATCATTATAAATGCGCCAAGACGGAATATATCTTATAATATAGAAAATATGTACATAAAGAGATTAAAAATGAAAACACTTACAATCCATCTGACACGCAGATCATTAGCACTTACAGCTCTGACAGTGACATTATTCGGAGGATTCTTTGGAGGAGCCTGAATAGTTTGAAACTCTTTACAAGGAGCACTGGGAGCTGAGGAACCAACTACATTAGTAGCTATGAGTCTTAGTATGTATGTTGTGAAAGGAACAAGTGTTTTTACAACAATTGATGTAGCTTCAGGTGCAGATGTTTCAAATATTGTCATCCAACTGGAATTTCTTGCAGTCTGTGCCTACAACAATGCACCAATCAATTGGACATTTAAAATGTCTACTAAAGCCAATTCACAAGTACATATTAGTAAACCTTTCTCACTTCTTTTGATTAAAACATTTGCAATTACCTGAACAGTCCACTTTGAAATAGAAGAATTTCCATCAAATCCTGGTGTGAACTGTAAAACTACAGAAAAAGCTTCAATATTAGAAAGTGCTAGATTATATGGAGCATGTGGAAGTACTGGCTTCACACCGGACTGTATAATGGCTTCCTTTATGGGGCCATCACCTTTCTCTGTCATTGCACATATTTCAAAAACATAAAATGTTGTCGCCTGAAATATAAAAACACAAGCAGTTAGAAATTATGCTAAATCAAAATATGAGTAACAAAGTAAACAGGTACAGACTTAAATTGTAATATGTAGTACCTCTAAATTATTTATTTTCACTGAAGTAATATTTGGTGGAAGTGTTTCTTCTTTCACAGTATTAGGAATATCCTTAACCTGATATCGGAGTCTGTACCCGGTTAATATTCCATTGCTCTGCTTTGGTGGATTCCATACAACTTTCACAGCTCTATCGGATATTTCATCAAACTGAAGGCTTGACACTTCATCAGGAACTAAAACATTAAATAATCTCTGAATTAACAACTGCTGCTTATACATAACAATTACAAATATGGATAAAATATACTGAAGTGCTTTTTACCATCTTGATCAGTGATGACAAAGACGTATTCACTACGCTCTCCATCTCCGGGATCTGTGAAACATACTACAGTCACATTGTAGCCTGTGAATTTTTCCAAACCTCCCATTACAGCAGATTGTTCTGCCAGTGGATCCAGAAGACTTGGTGGAACACTGATTACCCTCTTTTCAATGTTGATATTTTCGCTTGGTTCCCATATCCACGCTTGTAACTTATAACCCTGAATTAAAGAACAATAACATATATATATATATATATATAAATAAACAATAAACAGTTTCCACAGTCATCGTGGTGATTATTATCACAAAGTTAAGCTAAGATAGAACAATACTTTTACGCACTTGATTTATCCCATTGATTTTTTGTGGATCTGGTGGTGTCCAAGAAACTGTAATAGATGTGGAATTCAAAGGTTCTGCTCTGACATTAACAGGTGGAGCTTCAGGCACACCTTCCTTAGTTTTAATTTTGGCACCTTCAGTAAATACTCCAACTCCTTTATCATTGTAAGCAGCAATCTGTACAATATAATCCTTCCAAGTAATAAGATCTTGTATGAGGTAGTTCCTTTGAGCAGCGTTTGTTATGTTTTGGTTTGTCCACGGACTGTGATTGTAGCCATAAAGGCGATATCTTATTATGTATCCCAGTATTATGCCATTCCTGTGTTCATCCATCGGAGGCTGCCACTGTGTAATTATTTCAGAAGAAGATCTCGCCGATCCAACAAATCCTAGAGGAGGTCCTGATGGTGCTATATTAACACAAAGAAACACAATATAATAAAAATCAATACTAATAAATGTGGAAATAAGAATACATGCTAACATGCAGCAGAAACTCACAATCATGCATGATTTAACACAATGATATAGTGGAATAATCATGAATGATGGATAAAATAGGATTTCTTCTAGGACATTTATTTTAACAAATATTAGCATGCTTACTAATTACAAGAATAAAAATATATAAAAAGGATATGAAAAGGTTTGGTAAATTTGTAAAATTAAAGAAAGTGATAAGCGCGAGTAAATTGAATTTGAATATATTTTTTACTAACACAATGACAATGTCTAAAAATATTTTCAGTTTTTCTTTTAAGAGTATTTGCAAAGATATCTACGACAAAATGTAATATTTGTTAACCAATAATATGTACTTGTAATAATTCATAACTTTTATACTACTACTACTACACTACCATCACGGCATATCTCACAAGGGGTAGCCAGCGGACCAACTGCATGTAACAAACCTGCAAGTAATCCTCTCCGTGCCAATAAAAAAATTAAGACACTCAGGATGGGTGACAAACCTCATTGCTAAGCTGAAGATTTTAAATGCCTTAAGTTTTAAACCTGGTTTCAAATTATATTTATCTTTTTGGATAGTCTAGCACATTTTAATTAACCGTACAAAAAAAGCGAGTACCTTTGAAATATTGTGAAATATATGAGTTCAAAAATATTTTGATTGGTAACACTTCAAAACCAATATAAATCAAAATATCACATGCTTCAAACTGTAATGGTATAAAGAATGCAAATATTGAAAGGACGAGTCATCACAATAAATTTAAATTAAATTAAATAAAAATGAGAGAAACAAAAAGTGTTTCAAGTGGATACAAAAAGTTAAGTGTAATGTGTTAAATAAGAGTAGAACAGATTGGATTGTTTGGGCAAGCAAAAATACCTTGACAACAAATCAAGTCGCTGGCTGTGTAGAAATACAAACCAGTAACTTTATAACAATCATGTGATATAAATACAATTATCTATGATACATATATCTTTAGGAAAATAATCTTTGTACATATGTAAAGAGAATCATGAGTTATATAGCAGTGAAGAACATTAAGTAAATGAAGAAAATTTTATCAGAAATACTTAGTTACTATGTATTGCAAAATGAAGAAAACTACTCATTCACCATGTGTGTGTGTGGCTTGAAGTGCCGCAGTACAGTATCATGACAATGATTTAATAATAAATAAATAATACAAGCTGACAATGACACAGCATTCCCAGTCTTTGGAGTAACGACTCAACATTACATGAGAATATAACTACTCATTCACCATGTGTGTGTGTGTGGCTTGAAGTGCCGCAGTACAGTATCATGACAATGATTTAATAATAAATAAATAATACAAGCTGACAATGACACAGCATTCCCAGTCTTTGGAGTAACGACTCAACATTACATGAGAATATAACTACTCATTCACCATGTGTGTGTGTGTGGCTTGAAGTGCCGCAGTACAGTATCATGACAATGATTTAATAATAAATAAATAATACAAGCTGACAATGACACAGCATTCCCAGTCTTTGGAGTAACGACTCAACATTACATGAGAATATAACTACTCATTCACCATGTGTGTGTGTGTGGCTTGAAGTGCCGCAGTACAGTATCATGACAATGATTTAATAATAAATAAATAATACAAGCTGACAATGACACAGCATTCCCAGTCTTTGGAGTAACGACTCAACATTACATGAGAATATAACTACTCATTCACCATGTGTGTGTGTGTGGCTTGAAGTGCCGCAGTACAGTATCATGACAATGATTTAATAATAAATAAATAATACAAGCTGACAATGACACAGCATTCCCAGTCTTTGGAGTAACGACTCAACATTACATGAGAATATAACTACTCATTCACCATGTGTGTGTGTGTGGCTTGAAGTGCCGCAGTACAGTATCATGACAATGATTTAATAATAAATAAATAATACAAGCTGACAATGACACAGCATTCCCAGTCTTTGGAGTAACGACTCAACATTACATGAGAATATAACTAATTTTGTATTAATGTAGAATTGTTGACAATAGCAATATTATTACATACCTTCTTGAGGTAATGTCACAACTTCAGTAGGCTCTGATGAAGTCCCTTCTCCTACAGCATTGATTGCTGACACTCTAAACTGATAGGCAGATGCAGCTTTCAGACCAGTCAATAGCACCCATCTCTGTGCTGCAGATACATTGCTCAATTCTGTTACCCAATTCAAAAGAGGATCTGGAATTGGTCCTAATAAAGGAAACAAAAATAATTAAACAAGGATGTTCTTTAATATGATTTCACATTAGAAACTCAAAATAATTATGATACACACCTAGTTCAGGTACTTCTCTTTTTTGAACAATAAACTTTTTAATTGGTGAATTCCCATCGAAGCCAGGAGTCCACGATACATTGACAGCTCTTTGATTATTTCCATCAACTTTCATAGCTCTTATATTGGTCGGAGCAAATGGGAGCTCTATTACAGACAGTGTAGCGTGTCTAGTATGGTTTCCTCCAGGAGATGTTACAGAACATATATATTCCCCAGCATCGCTAGCTCTCACAGCGTTCACTTCCAAACTACCATCAGTACCAACCCACACACGAGACCCAGGCGCCATTGCTCTGCAATAGATTTAATAGAATCAATAATTCCATTATAATAAAAAAGGTTATAATACATTGAAATTACAGATACAGTTTACTTCATAATTGTACAGTATTTGTAAGACTGCCAGTTTTGTCGCAAACTTCCAATTGAGATATCCGAAATTCAAATCCAGTTGCTGACCTATTTCACTTTACAACTAAGTATATCCATGTTGAAAACAAACCTAGATTTATGTTTGATAATAATAAAAAAGAATACTTACTGTTTATTGTGATACCAATCAATATTGTATGGTACACTGGGATCACTGGATACTTTACATTGCAAGGTCGCTGTAGTTCCAAGCAAAACTCTTGTGTCTACTGGGGGAGCCACTATCTGTGTGCGCACTACAACACGCAAATGAGATGTTACATTCTCATATTACATATCATTTATATAATAATCATGAATAGCTGTACAACTGGTAAATTATTCTTCTGATCTTACCCATGACTTGCAAGAAAGCCTCTCCAGTAACCTGGCCAGCCTCATTAGCTCTGATACATTTATATTTCCCTGTATCTATGGGAGTGGTACCAGCTATCAGGAGGTCTCCTTCATCTAAGATTTGTACTCTGCCATTCGCTTCATTTGACATTGTTGATATAATAGTATCTGAAACATATCAAACCATAAAAGTATTAACAAAGCAGAATAGATTATGTGGTCAATAATACCAATGGGTGATTGATGTTGTTTTGTATGTAATCCCTATCCAGCTAATGAAAGTACATAGTAATAAACACCATGTGAACAGTAAACTAATTATATAAGCATACTACCTTCATATAACTGACACAACATCCCTTGATATGGATGCTCCATTAAATGGCGCCGAATAAATCATCCAACATAATAATAATAATAACAGGTTTCAAATTAAATAATACTTCTTAATGATTGATGTAAGATGTATGAAATATAAATTTTGAAAGACTTAATTTAGAATGATCAGGATTCAGGAATCCTAAAATCAGCAATGTTCAAGGATATCTGGAGGAAGTACCTAAATGTAGTGATGTAACGAATATTCGTATTCGCATTCGCGAATGTCGGCAACAAATATTCGCATTCCCATTCGCGAATATCCAAAATCATACATTCGTTACATCACTACCTAAATGCGATGGGCGCTTGACCCAACTAGGGCAAGGAAAAGAAGATGAATTATATGTAGGATGTAATGATGGATACATATATAAAATAATAATAATACCATTGAATAGCCAAGTGACATTGGGGGTAGGTGCTCCAACAGCTCTGCAGGTTAGGGTGGCATCCTTACCATCCAGGACGGTGATGTTGGCAGGACCTTGCTCCATCACTGGGAGAGAAGCTACCACATACACACACACACAAATTAGGTTAATATACCACACAACACACCTTAATATAATACATTGTATGTGCTTACCATATATAATACACTTGTACGTTTTTAATCTCTTTACTTATTAAATATATGAAGAATAAATGGTAACAACATGCGAGGGCAATGAAAAGCAAGTTTCGAAAGCCATTTGCAATACGGGCACTGGCCAAACTTTGTAAAGAATTTTGACAATAAATATGTTTTTATTCCACTATTGATGTATAACTATTGATTTAGGCATATTTAACTCATTTTTGCCAAAATACTAAATCCACATGTTTTATCCACATACTTTTCATATATTATATTGTTTAAACTTTTTCAAATTGATTTGTACAACAAGACCAATTGCAAACATAAAAATAGATATAACAATGCAGTTCTCTTCTTTAAAAGGCCATGTTCTCAATGAAAACAATTGAAACAAGAAACGAATGAAACAAGACACCATTTATTTTGAACCATTATTGTTTCTGGGCAACATTAGTGTAGTTTACTTGCTAGAACCTCAAAGACACTGTACAATTGATCAATTCTAGGAAATTTCATCCAGGTCACAATATAAAATATATATTAATAGACAATTATATTAATACAAAATACAATAAACAAAAATATTTTTTGAATTTTGACTCAGGTGTTGTATAACTCAACTGGATTTACTTACTAAGTGTAGATTTTAATCTACTGTAGATGAACTTGTCACCCCCACCCTTAGTCATGTGCATGTACATGTGTTTTGACTCATAAATTGACTGGAGGCATGGTCAAAAGTACTATTTAAACCTGTGCAATCTTCCCAATTCCTCTTTATCATGTTTATCACATGTCTCATTTTTTTTAAAGTTGCATATATACCTGTGTTGATGCGTAAGTGTTGAAATTTTGTATGATGCATTCTTAAAGGAAGTTCACATAATATCAGTGGCGTGCCTTCCATACATGCAAAAAAGCAACGCATGCCTAGGGAATAAATCTATAATTTACGAGAGAAAGTATCTAAAAAAACGACGAAGTTTAAATTGGTTTGAATCTTCCGCTAAACGTTAGCTAATCTATTGCAAACTTCAGGTCAATGGCTAACATAGTGACCTCTAAATGTACCTATAAACGGTAAACCTTGATTCAAATCTCGCGCTACACGTTAGCAAACCTTTTGCAAACTTCACTTCAATGGTTACAATACGGATAAATTCGTATGACTCCAGACAATAGTCCTGTCCTATTTCCACCTCTTTGCATCATATGTAGCTTTTATGTTATCTGTCACACGTAGGGAAAGTACGTTAAAAGTATTTGTGTTGTGCACAAATATTATCAACGTACTTAATACAAGTGCTTAATACTAGTGTATATGCAAGTGTAGTGGTACAATACATGTGCACGCCAGATTCAATGCATCTAGGGAAGGTTTGTATGTGTTAGTGCAAAAGACAATAATATTATGTGTATTATTGGCTTCGGTCGAGTCATTTTTAATAATTATCTTTAATGAATTGAAGTTGTGTTTTGCGTAAATTAATCCAATACCGGTTAAATGAAGTGTGTTTATTGAGATACCACTTCATGTTAATGCGATATGATAATTATAAGAGTTCAATTTCATTCAATTTCGATTCGATTTCCCCGAAACTTAAGTTCGTCTTTAAGTTTAATATTATTTTTCAATAAACATTATGACTCAATATTTACTATAGGTTTGTTCGGTATATAATTTTATGATTATAATTATCATAACATTCCGCTTTATTTCATATAAATACTGTAACAGTCTCTAGATATTAATTATTCTTTAATCCACATACCTACTTCTAAATTTTGATGTGTTTTCGCATATTCGTAATTATAAGTTCAAAATGACACACTTGAGTGGGTGTAAATGTGTGTTATGTAAATTTAAAGAATATCTTTGTTTTGCACTGTAAAAAAATATCATTCCCTGTTTTGTTATTTTTTTTTTAAATTTACTCGTTTCAAGATAGGTAAGGTATTAAGTACAATAATTAGCTCGATGTCGGGTTCCTTGCCTTAAGAAAAGAATTAAATTATATTTAGAATAGCTTTATCACTTAAGTATTTTGAGTTATTTGTTGCTGAAAATGTTTAATATTATCGATTATATTTAATAAATATATTTCATATTTGAGTTTTTGTTTCTTCACTAAGACTGGGGACTATCGCCCTTTATCGCTTTATTTTGGGAGTTCCGAGTTGGTATAGGGTAGCCTCCCCACTTAGAGTGTTTCCACATATTTCTTTTGTTCAAATGTTGTCATTAAAATGGTTTATTGTAAAAGAGGTCATCCAGACTATCTGGATTATTGTGGACAGAAAAATAGTTAAGTTTTTGGCCAACAATAATTGTTTTCTAATATATTATAATAAATTCTACCTACACAAACCGCGTGATATTTATCTTTTTCAAATGTTGGTATACGTTGGTAAAACGGTATATTGTAAAAGAGGCTACTATACACAAACAGCATGCCCAATACAAAAAGTCTAGTCCCGCCACTGCATAATATGTATGTGTACCATGTACATACAACATACCTACCTATTTCATACCTTTTCAAATAGGTTGACTACACACTCACCTTGTAAGTTAGGGGTTATGGAATCAATTCTCGGAGTGAACAGAATGTTTCCTTGTTTTCAGAGTTGAACTGATTGGAATGATTCATCCAAAGTGGTTTAAAATCCAAAGATGATTTAAGTAAGTAAGTATTGATTACTTGGAGATACCCTTATGTATATATAGTACTGTAGTTATGCATTGGATCAATTGTTCTGCATTATTATGGTAAGCACATCCATTAGGAGATACAATTTCAATAGGAATTTGGTTAGTAGTGGAACATGCACTAATGTGTGAAACTAATAGCTACGTATTTAAATATTCAAAATGTTATATGTACTTATGTATTTATACCACACACATAAAATAATTATGCATAGATGTACTTGGATTCAAGTTACACCGTGCGGGTTATTTTTCAGAAAAATTATGTATGTAAATCTTAAATACATAAGAAAAAGGGTCAGTAAAATAGATAGGGGTACAATGTTGAATTTCCCAATGAAAGATGTGAAATAATCTGATAACAAAGTAAATATTGTAATGTTTGTAATGGGTGAAATAAATCCAAGTCTTTCATTAAAAGAGTAAATATATATCTCTAAGAAACATATATATTTGTCATTTTATATAATATTCTTAGTGCTGCTAATGATATTTATCTTTTGAGTTATTTTGTATAAAAGGTTTATTTGCCCATTTAATAAAATACAAACAATACAATATGGAACAGATTTCACACTGCACCCACATCCAATATTTTAGACACTAAGCCTCAGCTAAACTTAACGTAGTATGTGAACAATAAAAAATATGCAAACAAAAAAGTATGTACAAAAACCACAAAGTAGTAAAAAATAAATAAAAATTGCATTTGAAAAGGCTTGCACAAAAATAAATCAACAAATATAATATTGAAAATGAAAACTGCATCTATCACTCTGCATGTGTAGTCAACTATGGTAAAACTAGTAGGTACACTATCATAGTAGCAAGTAGGTAAATGCATTCAGAACACATTGTAGATCTATGTAAATAAGAATAACAAAACAATAAGTGATCTGAAAACAAAAACCAATAGGTGCACCAGGTGGTAAAAGAAAAACCATCTACTTCAATGAAAATTACACAAAAGTATTTATGTTCTTACTGCCGGAATCAAAACGAAATTTGTTTAATTTATCAGATGTTCTCATTCGGATGATTTTCGGTGATGTCCCTCTTCTATAACGTTTACCAACTGCACCATTTTAGAGTAAAGATGAAAGCATATATTAATTTCATATAAAATATAACATGTTATGATTGCAAACATTATTTTAAAAAAAACATCACAATAATCCAAAGTCAATAAAAAATATTCTTTAATTTTATGTAGCAGAAAGAACTCACTTTTGACTTTTAACCAGGTGTAAATGGAAGCCTCTCCAGCATCATTTGTGGCAATGCATTGGAATATTCCCATATCCTCCGTTCGTAATCCTTTTATAATGAGTGATCTGTCTTCATCAACTGAATACCTCCCACCACCATGTTCTACTTCATCAATTTGGTTATCATCAGCTGATGATCCAACACTGCCAATCTTCTTTCCATCTTTGTACCAAGTAATACTAGGCCTGGGAATACCTTGAGCATCACAATCCAACTTCACCATAGAACCATATTCACCTAAAGTGTCTGTCTTGAGATTACTACGGAAGACTGGTTTCTCTTGAACAGATACATTCGCTGAAGCTGATATAGTGGGATAACCTCCTGTTTTGAGGCGCACTTGGCAAGTATATTGTCCAGTATGTGACAATGTTATAGAAGTTAATGAAAGAGTTCTATTCCAAGAATCATTTATATTATATGTGATATCAGATGCTTCAATAATGATTCCATCTTTAAACCAAATTGTTTCTAGTTCGTAAAGGGGCCTAGCATTTCCAATACAATACAAGTTGGTGATTTCTTGACCTTTGACAACTTGGATATCTTTTGGTTTAATAATAATTTCGGGGGCTATTTCACTATTTACATCACCATTCACACTCAGAGTAATATATGGACTGTTCTCTTCTTTTCCTAATTGTGTGTTCATCGCTCGAGCCCTTTGAACAAAAACCACATTGAAATAAATAAATAATAAAAAATTATAGTTCACAGGCGATAATATAATTAAATCTTAAATACCTGTAAGCCTTTTCATCTTCTTTAGATGCAGATAGAATAACCAACTGATTACTGGCAGTGAGTGCATACTTTTGATCATATCTTAAACGACCGTGCTCATCATGCCACTCTACAGATGGAGGAGGGTTTGAATCAATAGGAGGCAAATCTAAGATAGCTGCATCACCAGATTCAACAAATATATTTTTCTCCGTAATATCTTTGAACACTCCCATATCTGTAAATAGCATTTTTTTTTAATTAAAAAGACTGGTTAAGGACTAGTACTTACATAATTTTGCAATTACAACCCTGGCTTGTCAACTAAGTTAACTTACATGCAATAGTAACTCTATTTTTTTCGCTAAAAACCGCTCCAACATCATTTTTGGCTATGCACTGGTATACACCAGCATCCGATCTTTTTGTAATATGAATTTTATAGTACGGCTCCGCTGTATACTCGCCCAGAGGCCGTCCGTCTTTCAACCATTTGTACACCGGTTGAGGGATTCCTGAAAAGAAAAAATACATATCATCAATTCATCATCATCATCGCCCTCAACGCTCCTCTCGGGAGCACAGGGCAGAAACCAGCCTCCTCCATTCAGAGCGTCTCTGTGCCAATTGCGTCACCTCTTTCCACGACATTCCTTGCGCTCTGATATCGTTGTCATAGGAACGGTGTATTGTGAAAGAGGGACGCCCGAGCCGACGGAACCCCTGCGGACGGAAAAACAGTGCTCTTTTTGGCCAACTGGCCAACAACTTTTTGGCCAATATCATCAATTACTATTTGATAAATCGTAGTATACAAATTAAAATAGCTATATGAGATTGAGTGTTGGGTTTATATTTGTAAAACAAATCGGCTTTCATTTTATCCTCCAAACACGAATACACATATTTGATTTAAAAAAGGGCGGTAATACATATGAATCCATCACACGCTTTTCCTTAAAACGCTTTAAAAAATCGGATTACAGAATTAATTTTTAAAATTCGTGACTAAATTTATTCAACAGGGTCGATTATTAGAATCTAAACTCCGAAACGCGAACAGAATAATAAAGTATTGATATATATAGAAAAAAATTGTTAATCATTTTGAAATCAAAACATTATATCTGCTAATTTGTAATTTGTTGAAGTTTAAATGAAACACTTCAGAGTCCGATGAAAATAAGTTTATTTAAGGATAATATTTTGTGAAACAAGATTAGAAAATAGGCCAATAATTAATTAATTAATGTAGAGACACAAAAACAACAACCAGTGAAACTCAAACATTCACCATTCTCCTCTCTATACAACAATAACAATTTTACCTAGTTGAATCTAATCATAGACAAAAGTATTATGTATGATTACTCTTCAACACCCTCTCTTAATCATACATTATTCAATTTACTTAACATTACATTTATTTCTTAAAATACACAGTTTTGGTTTAGATAAACCTTTAGTAAATAAATCTGCAACTTGTTCTTCAGAAGGAATATACATAATATTAATATTTAACTTATCAATAGTTTCATGAATAAACTTTAACTTAATATCTATATGTTTCAATCTAGCACAACTCCCTCTACTTACTATGAACTTAATAGCAGATTGATTATCTTCATATACATTTACACTAATATTTAGATTATTAAATACTTCTTGAAAAACATTAAATAATAAAATTAAATCTTGCAATGATTTTCCCAAAGAAACAATTTCAGCTTCTGTAGAAGACAGAGCAATACAATTTTGCTTCTTTACACACCATACAATTGGACAATTGTTAAACATTATAATGTATCCTGAAATTGACTTTCTATCTTTAGTGTCTGCTCCCCAATCAGCATCAACATACAAAGAAACAGTTGGTTTATATATATCACCTTTACTAAAAACTAATTTTAAATCTAAACTTCCTTTGAGATAACGTAATATTCTCTTCAAGCCTTTCCATGCAGCAATAGTAGGTTTTTCTTGAATTTGACTGAAGCAATTAATTGCAAATAGAATATCAGGTCGTGTAGTACCAGCTAAATATAACAATGCGCCGACAAGTTCTCGATATGGCCCTTGGAACGTCTCTCCGTTATCATAATCTGCAGATGTTGATTTTGGTATAATTGGTGTATCACATGGTTTACAATCCAACATATTAAATTTCTTCAAAATCTTTGTAATATATGCTTCTTGACTTAAACTTATAGTTTCAGCTGAATATTCCAATTTTATTCCTAGAAATTCTGTAGCTATACCAACTTTGGACATCTCAAACTTATCTTTTAGACAATTGATAATATACTCAACTTCATCATAACATGTCCCTGTAATCAAAAGATCATCCACATACAAAGCAACAAAAATTTCAATTTGTTCACACTTCTTGATAAATATACATTGTTCACTTTCCAGCTGTTTAAATCCCAATTCTTTTATAAAATCTGTAAATCTTTTAAACCATTGCCTTGGTGCTTGTTTGAGTCCATATAAACTTTTGTTCAGCTTACATACTCGTCCACTGTTATCATCATATCCCTGCGGTTGATTCATATAAATTGTCTCTTCCAGTTCTCCATTAAGAAATGCTGTTTTAACATCCAAAGCATACAGTTTTAAATTTTTCTCCAATGACACAGCTAACAAAAGACGTAGTACTGACATACTAATTACAGGTGAATAAGTTTCATTATAGTCAATGCCTTGTTTCTGTTGAAAACCACGAGCAACTAATCTTGCTTTATATACATTATTTCTTTTAATACTCAGTACCCATTTACATGTTATTATATTTTCACCCATAGGTGGCTTCACAAGTTCCCAAACTTCATTTTTATTTATAGAATTAATTTCTTGATCCATTGCACATTTCCACTGAATTCTTTCTTCATTAGGTAACTCACTAAGATCTTCATATGACAATGATTCAACGTTTGTTATCATTGCCTCGTATACTTCATAATTGGTAAGATAGGAAGGTAATTTGGAACTTATCAAGTTGTAATGAACGCATAAATACTTGATATTATTGAATTATTTTTATGTAGATATGTAGTATTCAACCTGGAGAACAAGAATCCGGCGCACAATTGTGGATTTTTTAAGCACAACAATAAATATTTGCATTTTTCGTATGCCCTTGACGTATCACAAGTATCCTATAAATATCGGGGGCCATGTTGAAATTTGCACAGAGAAATGGTTCATTGTTACCAACATAACAAAAACAATGTTTACTGGACAAAATACAACGGAAGTCAAAATTAGACAACGGGGAAAAAAGTCAAAATAATGAAATGGGAAAATTATTACAATTTATTAAATCGAAAATAGACATACCTCATATTATTATTATAAATCCTTTTTCGTATATACTGTATTTGTGTTGTTAGGTAGTCTGGTGCTAATATATGCAAAAACACATTTATTACGTTGACTGATTGCGGGTTAGGTTTGTTAGGTAGTATGGTGCTAATATATGCAAAAACACATTTATTACGTTGACTGATTGCGGGTTAGGTTTGTTAGGTAGTACCGTGCTAATATATGCAAAAACACATTTATTACGTTGACTGATTGCGGGTTAGGTTTGTTAGGTAGTCTGGTGCTAATGTATGCAAAAACACATTTATTACGTTGACTGATTGCGGGTTAGGTTTGTTAGGTAGTATGGTGCTAATATATGCAAAAACACATTTATTACGTTGACTGATTGCGGGTTAGGTTTGTTAGGTAGTACCGTGCTAATATATGCAAAAACACATTTATTACGTTGACTGATTGCGGGTTAGGTTTGTTAGGTAGTACCGTGCTAATATATGCAAAAACACATTTATTACGTTGACTGATTACGGGTTAGGTTTGTTAGGTAGTACGGTGCTAATATATGCAAAAACACATTTATTACGTTGACTGATTGCTGGTTAGGTTTGTTAGGTAGTACGGTGCTAATATATGCAAAAACACATTTATTACGTTGACTGATTGCGGGTTAGGTTTGTTAGGTAGTACCGTGCTAATATATGCAAAAACACATTTATTACGTTGACTGATTGCGGGTTAGGTTTGTTAGGTAGTACGGTGCTAATATATGCAAAAACACATTTATTACTTTAATTTTATAAAATTAGTGATATATATGGTATTTATGGATTTAATTAATTTTTTTATTGAAAATTTATCATTTTTCTCTATGATATGCATTGTTTATGTCATATTGGTAAACCTGCAATTCATTTCCTATATTTTTGTGTCAACATGGCGTCGGATACTTGTTTTGATTGTGATGTGTAAATCGTGTACAAAATATGCAAATAATTAATTTTGTGTGCATTAAATCAACTTACTTTGGATGGATTATCATTTCTCAGGTAGAAAACTACATATTCACATAAATATAACTTGAAAATTCATAATTATTTTCTTGAATAGTTCATCTATACTTGATATTTACCGGTAATTTTATATTTCGTTTTGATCTTATCTCTGGTTCAGTTTGGACATTATGTTCTTCACTATGTTCTTTTACAATGTCTTTTTGATGACACTCATCCCCAATAATTATTTTATTTTCTTTCTTCTCTTCGTTAAATTTCACATTCCTTGACACAATGATACGATTTGTAGTGGGATCAAACAATTTATAACCCATATTTACTTCATTAATAACTGGGACAAAGTTACATAAATATTGTCCATGTTCATTTAACCTTGCAAATACAAAGTTCACAACCTTATTTTTCACTACAACAATGTCACCTTTGAATATTATTGTATGACCTGCCTTTTGTATTTTTCCAACTGATATTAACTCACCATTTAATCTAGGTATATACAAAACATTTTCTAACTTCACTTTAGTATTATTCACATAACCTAGAACACTTCCAATGCCCTCAATTTGTAACACTTCTCCTTTTGAGGCACACGTTACGGTACCTTTCATTTCCTCGATGGAATAAAACCATTCACGTCTACTGATCATATGCGATGTAGCACCCGAATCTAAAATAATTTTATTTAAAGAACTGTTTCCCGCCATAAACGATGTGGCTGCATTCTTCTCTGTCTCTTCATTACTCTTATTTTTACAATATTTCTTCAAGTGTCCTGCATGACCACACAAAAAGCATTTGAGCTTCTTTCTACAAAATTTAGAAACATGGCCTTTCTTTTTACAAAAAAAGCAAACAATATCTTTTCCTCTCTTAGCATGAAATGCGGTATTCTCCAACTCTTGGTCGTTACTGCTCATAACGGCTTCTGCATTTAGTAATCTCTGAGTAACAAATTCCAACGTCAAATTTTCATTTGGCTGGCATTCCAGACTAGTCTTGAGCATGTCATAATTTGATGGGAGTGACATTAACAAATAAACAACTATATCAGTATCACTTATTTCCACTCCACTCAGTCGAAGTTCATTAACCACAGCCAAAATATTATTTACATGACTCTGCATATCACACTCATTTGATTTCTTCATAGTTGTCAATTTCCTCCTTAGAAGAATCTGATTGACTGTACTCTTCGCTGCATATTTTGCAGAAAGCGATTGCCATATCTTATAGGCTGTATTTTCTTTCCCTAAAGCAGCCAAAACACTGTCACTCAGTAATGTGAGTAACAAAGCATATGCCTTTTTGGCATCTTTTAAATCTGCTGTACTTTTACCAGGATCACCCTCTCTCTCCAAGTAGGTATCCAAATTCTTTACTGCAAACACGGCTAATACACGCCGACTCCACAATTCAAACCCTTTGCCATCAAATCTATCAATTTGATATTTAATTTCGTCTGCCATCTTCTATCTTCATAAACACATGTAACACACAAACTGTTTCACAGTAATCCACTTTAATCTTTCGAACCACGCTCTGCTGTTGAAGTTTAAATGAAACACTTCAGAGTCCGATGAAAATAAGTTTATTTAAGGATAATATTTTGTGAAACAAGATTAGAAAATAGGCCAATAATTAATTAATTAATGTAGAGACACAAAAACAACAACCAGTGAAACTCAAACATTCACCATTCTCCTCTCTATACAACAATAACAATTTTACCTAGTTGAATCTAATCATAGACAAAAGTATTATGTATGATTACTCTTCAACATAATTAAAAGTTTGTTTAAAATACTCGCATGAGTTCGTCGGTAGCCTGGAGGTAGAGTGTCGGCCTCATGAACAAGGGGTCAGGGGTTCGATCCCAGGTGCCGGCAAACTCCCCTTTCACGACACGAGTTTTTAGTAGCTTACTGTGAAAGGTGTATAAGGTTGTATTTGGGTTAACAACAAAACCCAGATATATCTTTTTTTTTAAAAAAAAAAATTAAAATCATTTTTTTTCTACTGCGTTAATTTTTAAATAAGTACGTCTTTCGTGTTGCAAGTTAACTGTCTTGTAAGATGAAAGACGTCTCTTTCAATAAAAATCAATATTGTAGAAAAACATTTGTTTTCAATATCATTGTGGAATTCAACTACCTAAACACCGACACAGTGGATAAAATACTCGTAAATGATTTGAATTGAAAAAGTTGTCACCAGCTCTTGTAATCATAAAAGCAAGTACAAAATTGTTCCACAAAGTAACAAAATTTAGACCACTGGTTTATTTATCAAAATAGTAAATAAGCAATGCGGAAATGAAGTCTAAATACCTACATAATTTCATTTAACAATTTTACTTGGGAAAGATGGCTTAATCTTACTTTTAAATGTAATATACCTACGCATAAAAAATAACACAATAAATCATGAACTAATTAAAATGATATTAGATCCATTTCAAATGGTTCTCCCCAGGGAAGCCCCAAGTAGAATAGGGATCACACTCTTTTCCATAAGTTTCGAATGTCCTATGAATAACAAGTAAATATACCTACCTATATAAGACATATTTTAAACATTTTAATTCAGTGATAAGGTACGCATTCCACCCTGAATGTTTTTTTTTACAGTACGGAGAGGGCGTCTTATAATACATTTAGTCTACCAGCTACCCCACTCGTGGGATACAACAAATGGCTAGTAGAAAGGAGCTAGCCAGAGGTTGTGCATATTTTGAATAGAATAAGTGAAAGAAAGGTTTGCAGAACTAACCGCAAAACAGTTATTAAAACCGCCCAGTTTTAGTAAAAACGTAATGTATCTAACGTTAGTGTATTATGTAATTATGTACCGCCGAAACTGGAACTAAAAACGTAATGTAGAACTATGCACAAATAAAATTGCGTGTGCTTTGGAAGTAGAAGTACCTATGCATACATACTTTTAGGTGCAAATTAACAAACTTACATTTTACATTACTGCAGTAAAATAACTAAGCAATTAATAAATTATAGCATTTGTTGCGTCTGGTTGAGTCTCTACGATTAAAATTTACGTCAATTATTTTATGTTGCTTTTCAATTTAAAAGAAACTTCTCTAAGTAAGAACCATCAGATCAGAAATCCGCTCCCGAAAGTGGATACAGTCTAGGTCAAGGGTGGCCAAACCGCGGCCCGTTGGGTGGCCAAACTGCGGCCCGCGAAGCATATGCACACTTTTTTTAATAATAGTCGGTACAAGTATCGTGAAATTTTTGAAAGGGGTATTTTATTTATTTATTTATTCAGATATTCACGGCCGAAGCCTTTTAGGGGTAGAAATTTTAAGGTGAAGTAAAATTATCAAATGTTCCATATATGGAGTATATTGTTGTGCGGCCCGGCAGGAAATCTCATTCTGTAATTTGGCCCGGATGCTGAAAAGGTTGGCCACCCATGGTCTAGGTATTAGTGATGTAACGAATATTCGCATTGGCATATTTCAAAGTATTCGCATTCGTATTCGCAAAAAAATATGCGAATGTTTTGCGAATATTATTTTGGTAATATAGTATCGGTAAATCGGTAAAAGTACCGGATACTTACCCGGTACATTGTAGAAAAAGGTACTGCAACAAAATATTCTTTAAGAAAACCGGGGAGTTTTGAAATATTTTAAATTCCCATACCATTTTGAAAATTCAGCGACTGGGGGGTAGAAATTTTAATGTTTGAGCGATTTGTAGAAATTTAAGCAAGTTAATATTCGCTATTCGCATTCGCGAATGTCGGCAACAAATATTCGCATTCGCGAATATCCAAAATCACACGTTCGTTACATCATTAATAGGTATATCGCGACAAGTATATTTATTAAACTGCACAGTGTGCGGTATCTAACTTAGACTGGCTTAAACGTTTTTCTCACGAGGCAAATATAGTCAGAAAACCAAAATATCGTCAGCCATTTGAACCGTGTGAACAAAATGACAGCTAGTATGAAACGATAAAAATTAGTAAAAACGATATCGTCTCAAGTTGACCACCTTTCAAATTTTAATTTGGTGGAGCGATTCGCGCATGCGTAGATGTGCGCGACGTCCGTATCTAAATCTTAACACGATCTTAATCTAGTCTTGATCTTGATCATACGACGCACAAAGTGACTATTGGCCAAAAATACGCGCATACCGATCACGCGGTAGCGGTAGCGCGGTGTTTTTGACAATAGTCCCTTCGTGCGTCGTATGATCAAGATCAAGACTAGATTAAGATTGTATTTAGATTGTGTCAAGAGTAGCCCTGCTGGTGTGATTATAATGGGTGTCCGGCGAATTTTGTTTTTTATGCAAACGAAATTCGCCTGGCGATATTCGCCAAATCTGAACACCCTATCAGACTAACGGTCGGTTCCATTCCAATAAATAATCAGTCTATTCATTACTGTGAGTAAAAATCCTTTATAATATTATACGTTACATTTTAACTGATAGTAATGAATAGATAGATCATTGGAACCGACCGTAAATAACAATGTAATGACAGTATGACTTATAAAGATGGAATATGCAAAGTTTGTTCTTGAGACTACCTACTATAACATCGTGGAATATCCCATAACTGGGGTAGCTAGCGTACTAACCGCGGGTCATAAACATGCAGATGGACTTCTCACGTGACATTCATGCCTCATCGCTGTATTATAGGTGTAAATTGTCTTGAACATGAGGTTTTATGAACACGTGCCTTTTACAGAATGAGTGAGAGACCTTTTTATCGACCTGTTCTTGAAACACGCATTATTCAATCTTATTTTTAGTAAAAAGACAATTAAAAGCCTAAGAGTTTCTTTGAATTATTATTTTCAGAGAATTTGCATAAAAATAAATATATAAATTGAATCACATCTGTAAGTTTCATTGTGAGACAAGATTATTCATATTAGCAGAACTGTGATGAAGGAGGTGTTGAGTTTTTGGCACAAATTATATCATTGGTTACCAGCGAGAAAAGACGTAATAGGCAAGTATTCAGAATAATATACATTTGAATATACTATCCTCAAGGTGTATTTACAATCTATATTTGGCCATAATATATTTTACAGCATCCAGAACTAGGTAAACATACATATTATAGCAGGTAAAGAATTAAATAATGTGCTTCATGTCATCTGAAAATGAGACACACTGTATATCTGAAAATGAGACCCACTGGAATCAAACTCTTTGCAGATGATACTCTAATATATATTATAAGTGATAGTGTTAGCAGTCGCGTGCCTGCCATACATGCAAAAAAGCACCGCATGCCTATAGAATCTATGAATATATAATATATATCTATGAAAATATTGAAATCATCAAAAACTAATTTGAATTTGCCGCCAAACATTTCGTCGCAAAGAAAACGATCGTCCGTTGATCATTGCACAAAAATATACGCAGCAAATATACAATTTTTGTAAGTTTTAGAATTTTTATCAAAAGCGCGTACTAAATGTATCAAAGTGCGCATACAATCGATACGTTATTTTGATTTTTTTTTAATATATAATGAGTTACAATCCACTGGATTGGTCTGCAACGAGTTTGGTTTTTCTTCTCCATTCGTCTCTATTCTCAGCCAGTCTTTTTAGCCCTACGTATGAGCCACAGTTCATGTCTCTCTTCAGTTGGTCCATATATGCGTCTCTTGGTCGGCCTCTGCCATTTGTCCCCTCGGTCTTACCCTCTGCGATGGCGATGAGTAGTCCTGGATGCCTGATGTTGTGGCCAATCCAGTTAGCTCGTTGTTGGCTGATTCTCTTAAGGAGTTGCCTTTTTTCGCCTACCCTGGTTAATACTTCTTCATTTTCGACGTGCTCCGACCAATGGATCTTGAGCATGCGTCTGTAGCACCACATCTCAAAGTCCGCCAGCCGTCCGCTTTCACTCTTGCTGATGGTCCATGTCTCACAACCATAAAGCAGAATGCTCCATACAAAGGCTTTAGTAAGGTTCTTCCTTACGCTTAAGTCAATATTTGGGGATTCCAATATCTTTGATTTTTTGTTAAAGGCAATCCTTGCCTGGTTTATTCTGCTTACAATTTCCGATTTGGAGCGTCCATCCTGGTTTATTCTGCTGCCCAGGTACACGAATTCACTTACTTGTTTGATGCTCACTCCATTTATGGCAATGTTCGCAGTCGCTTCCTCTTTTCCAACGACAAGCGTAGTGTTTTAAGAAAAACACACAATCGCACGGACGGCGTCACCCGGTCCGGCTCAATAATTTACCGTAATAGCTAAATTAATGTAATAGTTAATTTTGCTTTATATGGAGCATTTTGTCTCACTAACACACACTTAAATATAAGTGTGAATACGTAGTAGGCAATAGACCATTAAAGGATGACGTCACAGAAAAATCATTGAGGGGCATCAGGCATCCCAACACAACACACGATTACGGTGTAATATTAGGTGGAACGCCTAAAGAATACCTAATAAACAAAAAAACTGTCAGTGTCGATTTTGTTATTATTTTGTCGTCTGACTTTCTTTTTTTTCTCTTATGGAATATATAACATCCTACAAGGATGATTTGCGCAATCTGACTGTTTGCCCCCCAAGCAAAAGCAAATCCATAGACAAGACCACGTGACCTTTAATGGTCTATAACGCGCCATACATGTGTAATTGTGTATGTTTGGTTGTATGTGTGCGATTTTAAGGGACAAAATAAGCAATGCTTCTATGAAAAACATTTGGGTGCATAGTGTGCCTACCTACCTATTATGAGTATGTTTTTATTTGTATTGTGTGATGATTGTGTGAGTCGTATCTAGGGGATTCGATCCCGAGCCTTTTTTCTAATCCCGGGATTTCGGGATTATCTACAGTTGATCCCGGGATCCCGGGACTAGTCCCGGGATTGTATTGGTAATGTAAAGTGGTAACAAAAAGTCAGTAGGCCATGTCAAAATCACTTTTTTTATTTATCTAACAATGAATTTAAGTATTGAATCTACAAAAAGTCGTTTAAACAAAATTACACTTCAAAGTTCTTCTAAAATAAACAAACAAGGCACTTCTGTTTATGATTTATAAAACTAACAATTTAACTTTTTTTTTTATTTTTAAATTGATTTCTTGTATTTGTATTTATTTCATAGTTTTAACCCAAAACAGTTTTAGTTTTGTGGGGCAATATACTCTATAATGTTGTTATTTATATTTGTTTGTATGTACTATTTTGGAATATTTAAAAAAAAACAACTCAGACTTATTTAGCTTAACCCATAACAAAAAATACATACTACAGGGATCAATGTTTACACTCGTATTTTTAAATCAAATTAACCAGAGACTTAATGAATTATTATTTATTCGAATTAGGTCAATGAGTGATTTTTTAAAATATCAAATCGCTCAAGCATTGTTAAAAGACTATTCCAACGCGATTTGCAGTTAAACAATAAATTAAGCTCTCTTCCATGTTCCTTTTCAATATATTTTTGAAGCATAGTATCATTCTTCAAAGATGCTCTTTTGAAAATAAGAACCACTACGAACTTTCTTTCCGACTTCATTAATATTCCGGTCATTGGTCAAACTCACCATTACCTATAGATTTTAATGCCTAATCCTGAGGCCAGTTCTTCATTATCACCATCTAAATCATGCTTGTCTAAAGTGTGGCCCACGGGCCGCATGCGGCCCAAACGCAAATTATGAAGATATTTAAAAAATATTTAAATAGAAAATAATGTTTGCAATATATATTTCAGAGTTTCAATGCATATTTCAAGATTTTAGAAAAAATTAAGAAAATTTCAATATATTTTCTACCTCATTTTTTTTAGACGTAAATAAATTACCTTCTAATCTTCAAATAGAATGCATTGAATTGCAAAGTGATATTCAACTAAAAGGAAAATTTGGGAATGTTTTTTTATTGGATTTTTATGAAAATTATTTACCTCGCAATAAATATCCAAATTTTCATAACCATGCATTGTTAATGTCGTCAGCTTTTGGTAGTACATATGTTTGCGAACAACTTTTTTCAAAAATGAAATATACAAAAAGCAAAAATAGGACGAAGATCACTAATTAACACCTTGAATATACATTAAGACTTGCAACTTCATCAATTGAACCCAATACCGATTTGCTTGTTCAACAAAAGCAAATCCATCCATCACATTAATTTTACATAGGTATATATGTATAATATATACATTTTTATACATATGTTCATTTATAATTTTATACATATTTATCTAATTTAAATAAAATAAATATAATAAAAAGAAGTTATTTTATTTTAATAGAACTACATGTAGGTACCTATATAGTTAATTTTATTTCCATTTGTTGAAAAAATATTTATGTGCGGCCAAGCATATATTTTTTTTTGCAATGTGGCCCTCGTATGGTCAAAGTTTAGACACCCATGATCTAAATCATCAATAAAAGGCGATAGCCGTTTATGTATTAAATAAATAAAATATCATCACTAATAGGATCATTTGGATTTTCCCATGTTCATGTATTTTTGTTCATGTACTTTTGTGCAGTTCTAAAATTGTTATTATTATTTTTTGTTTTTTTAATATCTTGACTAGTGACTAAAATTTGTCTTTTAATGAATTTATTGTATTTGTATTTAAATTTTTATTTTTTGACTTGAACTGGAGTATGGCTATGTTTTGTTTGTTTTTATATTCTTGTGCATGTGTTGAATGATTGTGTGATATTATAAAGTTTATCTGTATACTTATAAAGGCGATTGCCGTATATTGTGTTTAAATAATTAAATAAATAATTTTGCAGGTATTTTTCTATACAATAAATCACAAACGGCTAAGTGAATACCGTGTGCAAAACAAACTAGGTGCTTTGCAAGTTTTCCAACTGTAATTTGGACCATCAGTAACTATTGCCACAATATCGTATCTAGTGAGATATCGAACTCAGAAAAGCGCTCTTTTAAAATACTAACACAAGCTTCGGCTGTCAGTGATTCATTGATGCGAATGAGTCCCAAATTCTTGACTTATTGTATAATTGTATTAATCCCGAAAATCCCGGGATTTCTTAAATTTAATCCCGAAAATTTCGGGACTAAAATACGACCGGGATCCCGGGATCGAATCCCCTAGTCGTATCGCAACGTAATACTAATAAATAAGTTGAAGGTAGGTACTACGTGCAACGGCTGGTATAATTTTTAGACTCGAAACGTTCTTCATAAAGGATTAATTAATATTATGATGGATGCGCGAGATAAAATAAATTGTGTAATAGGTAATTACGACATTTAATTTTAAAGTTACATACTTTAAAATTGTATTTATTTGTATCGCAGATTTCTTGTATTTTATTTATTTATATTAAGGACTCTTTGAAGAAGTCTTTGGTAAACAATAAATCTCCTACTCAAGTTTTCAAGTATCCTTTAAGAGATATCGCATGTAGACCATTTAATATCTTAAATTCAGCCAAGGGGTATGTCAACCATTCTGGATATCTTATATATTCAATTTATTTATTTTAACGAATGCAAGACCAACATGAAAAGCCCAAACCTGTCTCCGATTTATATATTATTATATTATTTTCAAGGACATCCACTCGTTTGTGAGTGAAATAGTATATTTGTACAAAGCATGCCCGATGTGAAAAGCCTAGTCCCGCCACTGAGTGTTAGTGACGGATTACATAAAATCCAATGTTAACTTAATGCTATAGCAGAATGGTTTAATAGAAATAAACTTAAATTAAATACATCTAAAACAAAAGCGATGATAATAGGTAAGTATGTGGAGGATACTACGCTATCCTTAAGTATTCAGGGGGAAAAAATAGACATTGTGAAAGAAATGAAATATCTAGGTGTAATTATAGACAGTAAGTTAAATTTTAAATCAAACGTGGAACATATTATAAAAAAACTAAGTAAAAAAAACGGGTTTCTTCCTAAGAATTAGAAAAAAATAGATTTAAGTACAAGAAAATTAGTTGTCAATTCTATTATACTGCCCCATGTAAATTATTGTTCCACACTATTGTTTTTAAATAATGAAGCGCATTTTAATCACATGCAAAAAAAATTAAAAAGAGCAATGTGGGGAATTTTAGGGTATAATAAATATGCTAAAATTAAAATAATGTTGGAAAAACTAAACTTCATGACGACTAGACAAAGAGTATACTTGAATACTCTTATTTTTATATTCAAAATAGTAAAAGGTATGCTGCCAAGCTACCTGGGAACTTGACTCACAATAATTGTAATTATTACGAATATCATAGGTACCCTACGAGAAGAGGAAATGATTTTAGAATACCAAAAGCAAGATTAACAGGAACATCGAATAGTTTATTCTATAAAGGTATTAGATTATACAACGATCTTCCTACAAACGTAAAAGAAGCTCGAAGTTTTTCCTCTTTTCAGAAGAAATGTATGCAATACGTAAAACAAAAATTTTAAATTTGAAAAGATATGAATATAAGTAATTTAAGAATAAAATGTGTACAGTTAGTTGAATATTTATATAATTAAGTTCAAATAATATGTATGTACTTAGTATATAAAAAGAAAAAGTTTTTAAGTTAAAAAAAGAAATCGATATATGTTTTACTTGAACAATGTTAAGTAATTTAAGTATGACTGTAATGTATACATTTAACTAGATAGTTATAGAATTAAGTTGAAATTAATGTGTAAATAAATTATAAAAGAAATTTTAACTTTTATAATTTTATAAATGAATAAATAAATAAAATAAAAATAAATAAATAAATGCATGACGTTGATATTTTGCAGGATATTTTCTTGTAAGTACTTACAATAAATATCATAATCATTCTACAGGTACCACTATTACACCTTTCCCGAGGCGTTGCTTCCTTGTAATAGTGCCAGCCAGCAACTTAATAGTAGATTGCGTATACTGTAGTTTGTATTTACGCTAGTGCCACGATAGAAACACGTTGAGGTAAGACGACGCTGTAGGAGACGTATCTAATTTGGAATATAATCCAATTGAAGCGAAATGAAATCTGCAAATAGGTTTCTGTACGCCGAGAAGCAGCCTAGTCAGTCATAGGTACTTACACCTAGCTCTGTACGGATTCACAACACAGATAATATCTACAATATCACAAGTACTACTCAATACTTTAATAGTTCTAACAGTATGTACATACCTACTGACATGGACGATAAACACCAAATGAAAAAAGTAGATAATTTAAAAAAGGGAACTTATTATTTGATCGGCTATTAATCCATTCGTTCGGCAAGAAAAAATAAGCATTTAAGTCATTTGCGCAGCAAACAATGTTTTCATCGGCAATAAATAAAAAATAATCGCAACACTTGTTTTACAAACAAACTTGGTTACATCAGCAAATTAACAAATTTTAACAGCTTAATAAATAATCGCACAACAAAATAATTAATTGACCAGCAGAATTGTTATTTGAGCAGCAGAATTATTATTTGAGCAGCAGAATTATTATTTGAGCAGCAGAATTATTATTTGACCGGCAGAAAATATTAGATAAACAATATTTTTCACACACCGATTTACCTTCGGATCCACGTGAAGTTTTTGTGATTTCTTACCAAATTAATGATGACTAGTAATATAATGCAATAATGCCAGTTTCCGCTTTGCTATATTAACGAAATATCTAACTGAAATGTCGAAAAACGCTAGAATCGTTGCTAGATACTACATATAAAATCACATAAAAAGATGCTACATGTAGTGTATGCACATTGGTAAACTATCCACAGATTGTACATCTGTGGTGTGTGGGACTGTCAATGTAAATTGACAGGTACATTGTCTCTGACACAGAACAGTATAAGAACTGGAGTATTGTGAAATAGCAAGCCAGTTGCTGTTTGGTGTGAGCCAGAGCCAGTGATCTTCGAGGGAGCAAACAGTACAAGTGGCGACGAGGATAAATTAATAGTAGGTACGAGAACTCTCCATCGGTTGGAAAAAATATAGAAGAAAGAGGAGTAAGTGATATTGCATAATGCTTTTACTTCAAAGGCAACCTGTCTTTGAATTGTGCTTCAAAATATTGGACAGAGAGTAAGTTCTTTCTTGTTGTTTTATGTTCAAATTCACAAACTTCAATTGAAACAAATTCTTATAACTGTATGTGCAAGATATACCTGCAATGATTTAACTTTCGAGTAAATTGTGTATTATGAATCCTCCGCGATCCCGAAAGATTGGTATAAGCATGTACTTCATAATTTCTTAAGTGTTTCAAAATCCTTAAATCAGTAAATAGTCCTATTTGTGCAGGAAATTACACGAGATGCCAATCATTGATATGTTACATATGCAAAATCATGTCTTCATATATAATGAAATTCATTATCTTTGCACGATGATGTACCTTTAAATTTAGCATTAAAAAGTTAAATTGCATTGGCAAAGTGATTTATGCGAGATATGTACCTAAATCGTTGATCTTTTAATGTATTGCACAATCGTGTATTCATATATAGAATTGTATAATATGATCTGATTTAGCCCAAATAGATTATTTTACAGATAGAATACATGTTTGCAGTGTTAAAAATAAAGAGGGTTTATATATAAGATAAAGAGGGTTGATTACATTATTATGGATCAAGGGGTTTATGTCTATGATTTTACAAAATAATTAATAATACCACTTTATTGAAAAAACATTTGCGAGTGATTAAGAGCTTGTTGCTTGGAGGCGGTATCTTCCAGCTAACCAATATAATGCATTGCCCAATTAAATGAAATTATATTAAGTATTCTATTTTTCGAAATGTGAAGTGAAGTATAGGATGCAAGGTGAAGTGAAGTGAAATGATTCACCAGTGGCTTGGGCGAATATCATCTTTCCTCATTTATTTTTATGATAAATTGTCAAAATGTACTTACACCGACGGCATTGTATGTGGCAAATATGCTGTGAAGAGAGAATGAGAGAGAGAGAGAGATAGATAACCCTAAAGTATTCCGGGACCATACAAATTGTGTCTGCATTTAAATATTGGTATAAATAGGAGTCTTAAACTTATGAAATATGCGAGTCTAAGATTGTCCCCTCCCCTGTTTATTTCTATTGGTGGTGACTCGGTTGGCCACAGTAGCTTACGATAGGGAAGGAGCTTGTTAAAAGAGCTCTGTGCTCCTGAAAAGAGCAATGAAGAGCGTACGGAGAAAAAGTGATATGTTACAAGGTAATAAATTAGAGATGCAACGAATAGTATAATTGCCGAATACCGAATATTTGACGAATATTCGTTGCATCTCTATAATAAATATAAAGGTAATAAGTAACTAATAATACGCTAAAAAATTATTATGAAAAATAGTGAAATTCATTAATAGAAAAAAATATATACAAGAAGAAGATGAGTAGTCATTGATTGATATACAGTGAAAAAAATATATTTATTATCGTGTTATTTTATGAACAAATTTATCGACTGTTAATATTAAATCATTAGTTGATGTACTGGGTTTCACAACTTGCTTAGTGTAACTTCATGAAGTGAAGAGAGGTTGGAAGTGGTAAACTATAGATATCTCTCTCTACCTCATACTCCAAATACGGAGTGAGGAGATATAATGTTGATAAATATTGTGCAATAATCTATGAAAATAAATAAGAAATTTGATCACCGATAAAAGTGCAATCATATTAAAATTACACAGTATTTTTTACAAGCACAGTTGAAATTCATGAAATATCTTAAAAAATGTTGGTCTTGATGTGTTCAAATTGTGCATAATCTGATAAAATTAATACAGCATAAGCTACATTACACGAGGAAACATAATAATGTTATTCTCATCATTTAATCAATTCAATATTATATTTACCTAATACGTGGTATATTATGTAATGGAATATTAGGAGTTTAGGTATATATGTACACTCGTATATATAATTATGTACTTCTTATATTTCTATCACAAACGCAAACATATGTTTAATGAAAAAAGTGTTATCAAATAGCCATAATTCATTCAAAGGATGCCTTGCCAGTGAAAATGTAAAAAGTGAAATATATGTTTGCGTATTTGTCCACTGAATGAGTAACTCCAGGTGCTCTCAACAATATTGGGAGCATTTGAGGAAAATGGGCTATATGTTTGCAAGCTCAATGTATGATTTCAGGTGGTGGTATTTGGCGTCAATCACCCTTATAGGTTTCTTCTTTCCTAATCCTTCCAATTGTAAGGTAGATCAAACTTTCCTGTCTTGCAGCTCAAGAGAGCTTGAATAGACGGGTGGTAGACATCTCGAGCCGCGTGGTGCATGTGGGGCATTCCTCCTTGCATCCAGTGCATTAGGCGTCAACCACCCTTGCAGGTAACCTCTTCCCAAATCCTTCCAATTGCAAGGAAAACCCAACTGCCTCAGCTTGCAGCTCAAAGGAGCTTGAATAGATGGGTGGTAGACATCTCGAGCCGCGTGGTGCATGTGGGGCATTCCTCCTTGCATCCAGTGCATTAGGCGTCAACCACCCTTGCAGGTAACCTCTTCCCAAATCCTTCCAATTGCAAGGAAAACCCAACTGCCTCAGCTTGCAGCTCAAAGGAGCTTGAATAGATGGGTGGTAGACATCTCGAGCCGCGTGGTGCATGTGGGGCATTCCTCCTTGCATCCAGTGCATTAGGCGTCAACCACCCTTGCAAGTAACCTCGTCCCTAATCCTTCCAATTGTAAGGTAGATCAAACTTTCCTGTCCTGCAGCTCATGGGAGCTTGAATAGACGGGTGGTGGACATCTCGAGCCGCGTGGTGCATGTGGGGCATTCCTCCTTGCATCCAGTGCATTAGGCGTCAACCACCTTTGTAGGTTACCTCTTTCCCAACTCAAGGACCAGCTGCCCTTTCCTGGAGCCATGGAGACGCTGAGACATCATCGGCCTTGTGATCTGAGGGCTGTCAGCATCATCGGAAAGGGTATAATTCCAGCTGCTCTCGATATAGGTTGAGGGCAGTGGTGTCCCAGGGTATAATTCCAGCTGCTCCCGATGAAATTGGGAGCAGTGGTGTCCCAGTTGGTAAAAAGGGTATAATTCCAGCTGCTCTCGATATAGGTTGAGGGCAGTGGTGTCCCAGGGTATAATTCCAGCTGCTTCCGATGAAATTGGGAGCAGTGGTGTCCCAGTTGGTAAAAAGGGTATAATTCCAGCTGCTCCCGATGAAATTGGGAGCAGTGGTGTCCCAATTGGTAAAAAGGGTATAATTCCAGCTGCTTCCGATGAAATTGGGAGCAGTGGTGTCCCAGGGTATAATTCCAAAGAAGTGGTGTCCCAACTGGTAAAAAAAGTTTGAATTGAGAGCAGTGGTAGAGAGCAAAGTGAGCTCATGAGACATGCATATGTACCGACGGCCGGTGTGACGTGGAGGTAACGCTCTTGCCTGCGAGTCACGAGGTCCCAGGTTCGATTCCCGGCCAGAGCGAAAAATGGTTAACAACCATGTTCTGGGTCTGGGTGTGGTACATGTATATGCATGTTATGGATATGTATAAATACAGTGTCCCAACTGGTAAAAAAGTTTGAATTGAGAGAAGTGGTAGAGAACAAAGTGAGCTCATGAGACATGCATATGTACCGACGGCCGGTGTGACGTGGAGGTAACGCGCTTGCCTGCGAGTCACGAGGTCCCAGGTTCGATTCCCGGCCAGAGCGAAAAATGGTAAATTGCCATGTTCTGGGTCTGGGTGTGGTACATGTATATGTATGTTATTATATGTATAAATATATGGCAGTTGATGATGACCGGTCAAATCAATTGGAAAAGGAATATAATGGGTATGAAGAAAGTCTAGAATCAATCGGCAACAGAGAGATGAGGTGATGAGGTGTATCTGAGGGAAATATAACAAGATAAAATAACATGGAAAATGAGAGAGGAGACCAGAAGTAGAAAGGAGTGAACTAAAAAGATAAGTATAACATGTACATAAATAATAACTAATAAACTTGTGCAATAAATATGTGCAAAGGCGATAAACTCGCCCATTGCATAAGTTTGTTTGTCTGATTTAAATTCTGCAATGTTTATTTGATAATGTTTGTTTTTGTGCAGTGAGGTTTTTGTTGTTATAATTATTATTACTATTACATAAATGAGAGAAGGAAGGAGAGTACACAGTCATACACCGCAGTGTTAGTTACAATATATAATAATACACATAAGTTCATTGTGTCAATTCAGTGTAAATCATACAAGCATAATATTATTAGCTAATGTGATTGTGTTGATTGACAATTACCTATACTATACTGTGCTATGCCCTCGTGCCTTGTCCCGGACGGGGTGGGCAGAGAGAACAAAAATATATTTCATACTGGTTGTAAGCAAAAATTGTAATTATTTTGATAAGGGAGGGATGTAGTGTATGCACATTGGTAAACTATCCACAGATTGTACATCTGTGGTGTGTGGGACTGTCAATGTAAATTGACAGGTACATTGTCTCTGACACAGAACAGTATAAGAACTGGAGTATTGTGAAATAGCAAGCCAGTTGCTGTTTGGTGTGAGCCAGAGCCAGTGATCTTCGAGGGAGCAAACAGTACACTACATACAAAGATTTATTATTTGAACAAGATTAAAAATTTAGCTTTCACAAGTTTAATTAAAATTAGCTCACGGTTTGCTGCTCATTTAATTATTTTGCTGCACAAATAATCATTATGCTGGTCAAATAATAATTTTGCTGGTCGATTAAATTTAGAGTTTTACAATATCATATTATTTGCAATACAAATATAATTTTCTCGCTGGGCATAAGTAGCATATCAAAATGATATATTTGTCGACAGAATACATTTTTCTGCTGAACAAAACTTCAATATTATGCTGATCGTTTAAATGATAGCCTTTAAAAAATAATATATTTACTTACATATTTGTATAATACCTACTTTGATTATTTTATTGCCTACTTAATATAATATATTATATACTACATATAGCATCTATTGGAGCTAAATCACTCATATATTGGGTGGAATTTCAAAAAAAAGCATCTAATGGTATTGTTGTGCACATTACGTAATAAAACACAAAGAATGGTCATAGGTATCGGTATTGTTATACAATATGTATATTAGGTACCTACCTATGTATTTGATATTTGGGAAACAATGCATCCGATTATTTAATATTCGAGTTACAACGAATCTCATAAATCTCAACAGTGATGGTAAAAATGAACACATGTTGTAGTATATACCAAATATACACCATTACTGTATTATTATGCCTATCTGTATCTATAATACAATGCACGCTGCAGAGAATGTGTGATAGAAAGAAAAGTATATATATAGAGATCCTGCTGAAATAAAAAGATAACTATCTCAAAATGTACATAGTATGAAATCAAAAATAACACCCGTAATAAAATATTATGTATGTACCGTTTTTTTTATAAAAATGTGTAGGTGTGTATTCTTCGACTGGTAAATATCAATTTTGCCATATTACCACAGTGTTGTTCTAACCAACAAAGTCATAGTTAATATTATACTTGAATTTTAACAAAACGAACGAGATATATGACGGGATGTTATAGGTATGTATAATGTGTTGATGTTAGTATATATGTAATAATATGTGGATGCAGTATGCTCAAGGAAATAAATTAAATAATTTTACTAGGAGATACCTACACACAAAAAAAAAACAAAATTTGTAAGTATTGCTTTCTTCGCTGTCACGAATCAAGTGTGGAACATTTTATCATTTATTATTTGGGGTCGTTCCCGCAGGATGTGGTAAAAACACGGTTATATAGTAACTTAGTAAGGAAATACAAGTACATGTAAATGTGTAGTGTACTCCAGCCCTGCCAAAGTACATAATGTATGTAGGTATGTGTGTATCAACTGCACTGCACACAAGTATGTGAAACTATCGACAGGATCCAATAAACGCTACACATGCTACATAATACCGTACATACATTAACATCCCTTCTAATAATTTAAAAAGTAGAAAGGCACAATAATGTAGCAGGCGTGTGCTGACATAAGAAATACCATATTACTCTCCTATGCAAATTCTGTGGGACGCAACGCGACATTTAGGTACATATAGGTAGGTACCTATTAACTAAGCGATAATTTCCGGACAAATTCCATCCACCTACATGCTTGTCAATATAAAAGGGGATATTTTGTTTAAACAAGTACAGGAAATGAAAAACCCAGAGTCAAATAAATTAGCGTTGATTTTCAAAAAAGCATGTCAAAAATTATTAATTAATCTACTGCACCATCACGGCATATCCCACAAGTGGGGTAGCCAGCAGACCAGCTGCATGTAATAAACATACGAGCCGTCTTCTCTGTGCCAACAAAAATGAGACAATTCAGGATGGGTGGCAAACCTCATCGCCGAATCCGAGATGTAAAACGTCTTAATTTTTTCGTACACCTGCCTTTTACAGGACACACGATAACTTCAAGGAAAGAGTGGGAGACCAATTCTTTGCCGGGTGCACCACGGCTCATAACTCCTATCATCACGGTAATATTCCACAAATGGGGCAGCCAGTAGATCAGCTGCATGTAATAAGCATACAATCTGTTGTCATTTTTTCATAAAAAAAAATGACATTAATTTTTTGAAGGTTGTAAGCCACTCAGTTGAATTTAAAGTGTACCTACTTGTCTTTATTTTTTCGAACACCCACCTGTGAGGGGACACTCGATAGCTTTAAAAAAGAGTGGGAGATAAATTATTTGTCTGATGCTCCGTGGAACGCAACTACCATCATGTATAATATTTAAACATCTCCTATTCAGCGATAAGGCATGTCACCCATCCTTAATATCGTAGATACTACTACTACTACTGTTCTATCTTTTTTTTATTTAATGAATATAATACAAAAAAAAAGAAAAATCCAAAAGAAATAAAAAATTGAAGGAACGAAGGGATTTTTTAACTACGATAAAATAAAAAATATTAATATTTGGTTAGTTGTAACTTACATGAGTAACTATATTTTATTTACAGAGATAAATGACCTGAGACATAAGTTTTTTGAAACAATATTCAGAAGATGATGTAATTATAGTACATACTAGCAGGTATCTAAGAAAAGTGAAAAGAAAGATCAAAAGTTTTTTTTTATCAAAAAACAATAACAATAAATTCACAGAATAGTGATAGCTATTATTTCCGATATAACCGGAATAGGACTAGTTCGAAATACATGATTATCCCACTTAAGGCTCTCTACGACAGAAACGTGGATTCTCATATTTACTCCAGGGATAAGATTTGTATGAAACAGTACATACGTATTGTGCCTACCTGTACATGACGTATGTAGGTAATGGAATGTGGAAGGGAATATGCATCACTTTCACAGTTCGAATTGTTTCGCGAATGCACTAACATGAAACCAATGACGAGTCTAGCACAATAATACCGGATTCCATTTATATATCAAAAAATACGTTCACTAGCCAGAAATGGAATGCAGCATCGCTGAATGCAAGAAGAAAATTTCAGGCGCAATTTCAGAAAGTAGTACCTACCTCTCTATCAGTTTTTTTTTCTACGAGCCTTAAAAATGTTCATATCGATCTTAACTATAATAATACTGTATAATGTATCCTAATGCTGTTGTTTTTTTTTCCAAGTGTCTCGAATGTATTTTATCAAGGAAATATCAATGCCCCGGGGAATCCTCACTCCGTCGTCACATTTCTTAGTAGAGGTATAAACACCTACCTGTTATATTTGTCTTCAACAAAATCATATTCACATAAGAGACTAGTCAAAACATCTATCTATCTATACCCTCACGTTGTGTCCCAGGAGGGGTAGGCAGAGAGAACGGAACGCCATTTACATCTATCTTTACAAACTTCTTTCGCTTCCTCCACATTCATCCAGTTTCTCATACATGTTCGCCGATTTCTCTTACTCAACACGCGGCCGTCCTTTAGGATTTGATCCACGTGCTCAAGCCACTTGGTTCTTGGCCGTCCGCGCTTCCTCACACCTCCTCTTTCAGACAAATACATCCTCTTCGTCATTCTTTCATCTTGCATTCGCTCAACATGTCCAAACCATCGTAACTTATTTATACGCATTCTATCCACAACACTCTTCTCGCATCCGCTCATTCTCCTGATATCCTCATTCTTCACTCTATCCCTCAACGTTTTACCAACCGTTCTTCTTAGTGAACGCATCTCCACGGCATTTATTCCACTCTCGTCCTTCTTCAAACACATCCAAGTTTCACTTGCATACATAAGTGTCGGTACCAGAATGGTATTGTGCACCAGCATTTTAGCCATGTTCGACACATTGCTGTTGCTAACAATGGGTCGAAGTGCACCATTCACTCTAGCACCGGCGACTTTTCTTCTTTCGATGTCCTTGTCGTATCTTCCATCCCTCGCAAACATACTTCCCAAATACACATCCTCATTCACTTGCTCTAAACATTCATCGTCAACCTTTATTTCATATGTCGTTATTTCGCTCTCTCTTTCAAACACCAGCACTTTCGTCTTCGCAACATTCATTTTTAACCCATTTGTACTACAACTATCGTACACACGCGAAACAATTGTTTTGTATTGTTGCCAAAACATCTATGAAGATAAAGAAATATGTACTTATACTACCTGTAGTGTTTACGTACTGCTAAATGCTTAATGACAAACGCATCTTATTAAAACACATTATAGTTTATAATAAATATAAAACAATTACCAACTTACTCTACTCTAATGACATTAAATTTTATATTTCCCGATGTTAAGGTTGTATGATGACGAAATTTTATTTCAAAAAAATATTCAAAAGGAAAAAAACCGGAAATCAGAAAATGATGTGAGAGTTTTATAACCAATATATATGTGAATTCTACACAATATTAATTTTATATCCATAAAAATAATTACAAAGACTGCAGCCATTTTATGTCTATTCATTAAACCCTTTCCATAGAAGATAATAAACCATATTTATTTTTATATTACAAATAACTTTTCGTCTTAACACCTCTAGCATTCAGTTAACTAGGTAACTATGTGATAACAACTATTATAATAAAAAATAAAACAAAAAGAATGACTTAATAATAGGTACGCCTATAATACAGCAACCAAATCCTACATATAAATATATACAACATACCACACCACACCACACTAGGTAACATATCTACTGGGATGGTTTAGGTTGGTAATTTATTCAAGATACCCTGTGATTTTTTGTTGGTTTGAGTTTGTAGATACTTACATACTTATGTAGATATAACTGGGTACATTTATACGATATCCGCAAGTTCTTTACAGCGTTATGTATGTACTCAAATCTTTTACTCATATAAGTACCTATTTTACAGAACCTTCAGACAAATTCCCCGCAGGTAAGAATAGTTCAATAAATAATCTAAAACTACGATCCGATGCTTAAAATACAATATTAACTGCACGCGACAATATTAATCCTAAGTTTAATACAAAAAAAATCATCGATACTATGTAGGTAAACGGTAAACATCGTTTAATATAAACTGTTAATTGTAAAGATAAGAAAAACTATTTGAGTGACTACCTTCTTTGTGAAGATAAATCTCCAACAAGAACAAAGTGGCATTTAGAAAATACAATAAAGCTAGCTGGCTAAACGGTAAAACTACGAGATCTTTAAAGATATTATTTACCATAATACCTACCACAGAAATAAAAAGTTGACTGACTGTAAGTAGCTCAAGTAGATTTGAAATAATATTACGATAAGTATGCACACACATAATGGATATTTTCATAAGTAGATATAGGTATATTATCATAATACCTAATAATATTATATTAGGTATACACACTCGGGAACATAAAAACAGAGAAACTTTATATGCATAAGTATTCCTCGATTGTATCCCCGCGGGAGGCTTTAAGTTGCCTTTCATAAAATGCTCTGAAAACTTCGACTATTTTAAAGCATACTTATACTTCCTCGACACATCAAAAATATTTTATCGTGTTTAATTTACATTTATTTACTACATATTATTTTACTAATGAATCGATAAACTAGATAATAGAATAATTCTATATCGAAAATAAATTTATAAGCAGAAAGAGATTGTAAGTTATCATCATGCATCACTACGTGACATAAACAAATAAATTAATTATAGGATAAATAAATGGGGCAATGTGTAGTTGTGTGACGGGACAGAATATGTGGTACGTTTTTGTAAGACTAGGTATAATAGCGATCGACCAAACAATTCAGTGAAAAGAAGATCTATTGGATAGGCATAGGTATTCCAGTAGACAGAAAATCAAACATGAAAATGTTGTGGAATTATTTAAAAGACTAATGTTGACAGTGTGATGGAACGGGTGCAATGTGTTCTTGTAACTTGTAAACGTTTATTTATAACCACATAAAGGGAGACTACAAGAGTAGGTGTAGGTATATACATATGTATACTGTATTAATTCACGTCAACAGAGTGGCTAGTGGCATATGACATAATGAAGCAGACTGAAGGTGGAGACAGGAGACATGAAACAGGTAGAAGCATGTACAAAGTAGTGAATCACGAGGTGTGTACACATATTCATATCAAAATCTTTATGATCAAAAAAGTCGAGAGAGTTATAGGTACGTCTCTGTTCATCCGTAGCAGCGCTCATAACTAATTCAAGAGCTGTGTGAGAACGCTGTAACGCCTCCTTGATGAATGCTTCGACAGGTTGAATAAATGACGGCAGCCGACGGCACCATCGGTTTCTCAATACACAAGGTGAGATGACTCCTAGATACAGTACAGTATAGCACAATATACGAGTATATGTACAGTGTACACGTTGTACTATGCGATTGCGATGTACCTACTACTTACATACTTAATACTGAAGACATTCGCTACACAGACCGCTACAAACTATTGCGGGAAAGTCACGTTTACAGATGATACAAATTGACGGAACATCCTTACATCCCTTACACCCTTTTGGGTAGATATATGATACAATTCAATAATGACATTCTTTATTTTGTGGCACAAAGAGTCGGTGTAGCTAACGAACTCTCTAGAAGTAAAACACAAAATCAAATTGAAAAAATAGTTATTTTTTTCATGTTTGAGAATCGATTGTCTAACAGAAAACTCAATTTATTGCAGAAAATAATTACTACTTATTACGTGTCTTCAAACCTTCTTTCTCCTTGCGGCTAGCCTCTTACATTTAAAAATGTTTTGTGTGAAAGATCCCAAGGTTAATTATCGTTATCAATTATTATAAATGTATGGAATATGTTTGGATATTATATAAACTAGTCCATTAAGCATTGTAATCTTCATCACTAAGATACATATTACACAAATGATCCTTAATCCTGCTTTTACCCACAATGTCATCAAAATTACGAAATGCTAAATTTAGATAGACCCTTTTGTTTTGTGACTGTACGACTGTCTTCCCTCATTTTGGTAGGCTAATGGATTATAAACACCCGTGTTAAATATATAATAAAATACTAAAAGAAATAAAACATTTATGATTGTTTACCTAATGCTGAACATTGCAATATTTTTGTTCTTCCTTCATTCACGATACTGCCAGCAGCAGATGGATGACCGCTAAAACGAGGAGGAGTTGGCCGATCTGAAACAATCAATAATAATACTTACATAAAAATACATAATATTATAACACACACCCATAAAACTGGTAGTGAAAATATAATAATACTGAAAACTTTCTCGAAGACATGTACAAAGAAGTTAAATAAATATTTATCAGTTAGTTTTCTTTATAAAAAAACTAATATTGGCCAAAAGTATTCAATGGAAATCTTGTAACATAAATAATTACAATCAAATGAAAAGTTGTATTCTCCAGAAACACCCGTACGTGAAATACACGGCGAAAATTACAATGACATTTTAGTATGGTATGCTCATTAACTGTTGGATGTTAGAATGGATGGATGAATTGTACACAAAGGTATTAGCGGCAAATAAAGAGTTAATAATAATGTCGCTCGCATGAGTTTTAATAGAAATAAAGACAATTTACATTTTATGTAAAAGCACATAATATAAATTGCAAAACATCAAGAAATATGAAAGAAATCTATAACATAGAAATCCACTAGGTACCTACCTACGTATATTACATAAACACGTTCTTAATTATAAATAAGTGTTTCCAAGGCTAGTGTATCTTATCTGGTGTCAAGATAAAGATTATTGTGGTTTTATCAATTCATAGAATATCTTTATGTAGACGTAAAAGTATTAGTTATTAAATCTACCGTCAATCTATATACCTACCTACACATCTATTATCTATAGACCAGGTTCCTCCTAAGCTAGCGCACGTCCTGCATACAAAACATACAACACGCGTCTGTGTCAAAAAACATTCAGAATGGGTAAACAAAATTTATGTCTATACAATACGCATATTTTACTCCGAATAAAATCTTTTGAACAAATATCCTTTACAAGTAAAACAAATATATTTCAGAACAGGGGGTTGAGAAATTTTCCGTTTGTATATAAAGAAGCAAGTGGTGACAGTTTGATGTTAGATATGAACGACTGGCATGTTTATTACTAGCAGTTGGCCCGCTGGCTACACCACTTGAGGGGGATGCCGTAATAATAATAATAATAAAGGAAAAATTACACAAGCACCAAATATTGAAAGTGATGTAATAAATATAAGAGTGTTAAATTTAGATGATCATTATAAATATTTGGGCCTAAATGAATTATTATGTTTAGATCATAAAGTATTAAAAAATGATATTAAGAAGAAATTTTTTATTAGATGCAAAAAAGTTTTAAATACATATCTTTCGGGACACAATAAAATTAGGGCTGTTAATACATGGGCAATTCCTTTATTATTATATACATTTGGGATACTCAAATGGAACCAGACGGAGCTGGATGTTATCGACAGAAAATTCAGAACCATGATGACAAGGTATCGTATACACCATCCAAGATCATCTATAATGAGACTCTACCTCCCAAGGAAATTGGGAGGAAGGGGCTTATTGAATATTAAAAATTTACACAATCAGGAAATTCAATCTTTAAAAAATTTTTTTCATAATTCTAGGAACAAAGATGGGTATGATGATATAATATCTTGTGATCAGGGTTATTCACCGTTGTGTTTATCGAACTCTAGTGTCTCTTTACCGATATTGAATAATGATGATAGAATGGACATATGGAAATCCAAGTCTCTCCATGGTCGATTCTATGAAGTGTTAACATCTCAGAATGTTGATACTGTGGATTCGGTCCATTGGTTGAGATTTGGAGATCTTTTTGGCGAAACCGAAGGATTTGTTTGTGTCATTCAAGACCAAGTAATAGTCACAAACAATTATTCTAAATTTATAATGAAACAAAATATTTCGGATAGATGCAGAGCCTGTTATCGGGAGGGAGAGACATTAAGACATATTTTGTCTGGATGTTCTCTTCTTTCCGGAACAGACTATTTGAAAAGACATGATCAGGTAGCAAAAATATTACATCAAAATTTAGCTTTGAAATTCAAATTAATTGAACAGGAATCAAAATTACCATACTATAATTATTGTCCAGTATCGGTACTTGAAAACAATGACACTAAACTCTACTGGGATCGACCAATTCAAACTGATCGAACTATTATAGCTAATCGACCAGATATTGTGTTGGTCGATCGCAGATGCCGTAAAACATACATCATAGACATCACTATACCGCACGATGAAAATTTAAATAAAGCTGAGCAGGATAAGATAATAAAATATCTTGATCTTGCTCACGAAATCAAAGATATGTGGAGAACACCTACCACAATCATCGTGCCTATAGTGTTGTCTGTGAATGGTTTAATACCTAAGAGTCTGTCAAGCAACCTCAGAAAACTGGGAGTAGATGACAGGCTCAAATACAGCATGCAGAAGGCCGTACTTCTATCGTCCACCAGGATAGTAAGAAGGTTTTTGTCCCTGTAGCTCTGTAAGTGATCTCCCATGATTGTACTATTTCATAGAACATCATGGAAGAATCAACTCGAATAATGTTGGGTTTCTACATTTTGAATATAAATTTATTTTAATATTTTATGGTTTTTGTTATTTAATGTTATATTTAAATTTTATTGTTAATCTTATATTGTATTTAAAATGTAGAATCTAATATTGTTTTGTTAAATAAATGAGATATGAGATAATAATAATAAGTTTTTGTCCCTGTAGCTCTGAAGGCGATCTCCCATGATTGTACTATTTCATAGAAGGCCGGTCATTGTGGCCGGTGACTTTAATGCACGTTCTCCCCTTTGGTACGACAGACCTGGCACTGATCGCTCCGGGAGTGGTGGTCCCGTCGCAGATTTCATATCTTCGATGGGGCTCTGCATTCTCAATGTTGCGGAACAACCTGCCACGTTTGCCGGGCCTATGGGTGAGAGCTGGATTGATCTTACGCTTTGCACCAATGATCTGTGTACGGAGCTCTTTAATTGGAGGGTCCACGTTGGTGAGGTTTCGAGCGACCATCGGCTTATCACTTGGTCGGTCGGTGGTTTGCTCGGGGTTGATCCATACGGTCTCTAGAGCTTTCGCTGCTCGAATGCTGATTGGGAACTCTTTGGTTTTGCTTTGAAAGTTGAAGTGAGAGATTTTGCTTTGTGGAAGTGTGAAGGTGCCGAATCACTTGGGGAAAAGTTTAACTCAGCGGTTGTTCAAGTTGCTACCGAGGTGGTGCTGGGTAAATGTAGGCCTGGGGGAAAGAAGTCCACCAATTGGTGGACATCAGAACTCACGGTCCTGCGACGTCAATTTAAGCCAGCCGAAAGGGCCTATGGTCCTGTTAGAAAGGGTAGCGTCATGCGGGACTCTCCCGCTGGCAAGTGTCTCCTTGAGTCGCTTCAGCGTGCGTGGGGCTCCTACCATATGGCCATAAGGCATGCAAAGACCTCGGCCTGGAAGGAGTGGATTACAGAAACCGGAAACGCCGACCCTTGGTCCGTGACGCGTACAGCTGTCAAGACCAAAAGGTCCGCCGATCATTATCTTACTAGCATTGTAGCTGGCGGTAGTGTGTGCATTGATGACACACTAAGGGCCCTCTTGGATGGGTTAGTGCCGCTTGACTCGACGTCCACGGACAGCCCGTTTCATGCAGGGTTGCGTGTTCTGGTGCGCTGCCCTAACGCTCGTGAGACTATAGATGCTGCAAGCGTCGTGACTCACAGCGAATTGAATGGAATCATCAAAACATTAGGTCCAAAAAAGGCCCCAGGGATTGACAGACTGAATGGTATGATAGTCAAAAACGTCTGGAAGAGTTGTCCAGCGGAGATGCTGCAGCTCTTCCAGTGTTGTATGAAAGAGGGTGTTTTCCCAAAAGTATGGAAGAAAGGTTTGCTCAGAGTGATACCCAAAGGCAATGACAAGCCTCTGTCGGATCTCAAGGCGTACAGACCGATTACCCCGCTGCCTTCCTTTGGCAAAATCCTTGAGATTTTGGTGAGGAACCGGCTTGGGTCGGCTCTGACGCCGGGAAGTCCTAAACAGTTTGGTTTCAGCCAGGGTCTCTCTACTAAGCATGCCATCGAAGCTTGTCTGAAATGGAAGGATGAAAGAAGAGAAAAGAATGTGCTGGGTGTCTTCTTGGATATAGCTGGGGCGTTTGACAATGCGTGGTGGCCTCTTATCCTGGCCAAGCTGAGGATACGGGGTTGCCCCCGCTGGCTGTATAACATAGTCTGCAGCTACTTCAGCGAAAGGTCAGTGGTAATCCACCACGCAGGGCATTTGGTTGAGAGGGAGGTCACCATGGGCTGCCCACAGGGATCGGTTCTTGGACCGTTTCTTTGGAATGTCTTTTTTGATGACCTTCTGAGGATGGAGTTGCCGCCTGGGTGCACCATTTTTGCATATGCTGACGATGCGCTTCTCTTACTCTCCGAAGATACGAGAGGTGCAATCGAGGGCAAGTTTAGAATCGCGATAGATCGCATCTTGACGTGGGGCAGGGTGAACAGGCTTGTTTTCTCGCCGAGCAAGACCTCCGCGCTGTGGTTGAGGGGTGTGCTGGGAAGGGGCAGGAACCCGGTGCTTCGGATGGATGGGCATCCTGATAGGGTTGTCGATGAAGTCCGTTACCAGGGGGTTGTCCTTGACAGGGGCTTCACCTTTCTTCCACACGTGCGAGCGACTGCCGAAAAAGCGGGAGTGTTATTTCATACTTTACGCAGACTCAGTCGTGGTACATGGGGCCTTAAAGCGGGGACTGTGCGTACCATTTATCGGGCGACGTATGTGGCTCAGGTCACCTATGGTGCTCGTGTTTGGTCGCATCGTCTTGAGGTTGGTTCTGTGTCCGCGGCGGTCTTGAGGGGACAGAGACTCCCCCTGCTCGCCGTCACCGGTGCGTATCGAACGGCTGCTAGCGATGGCCTCCCCGTCGTTGCTGGTGTGTTGCCCGCAAATTTAGAAATTTTAGATGGTGTAGCCAGGCGCAAGCTCAAGGCTGACGGCAGTGTTGAACATCTCGGAATCTCTGTTCATGCGGAGCCTGGGACTAGAGGATTTAGTAGGGCAATCTGCGTGATTCGAAAGAGGACTTTTGAAGTTTGGCAAGATAGGTGGGATCGGGGGAGAACTGCTAGATTGGTCTACAGTTTTCTCCCTGATGTATGTGAGAGAATGAAGAGGCGATTCCTTTCCCTCAATCACCATGCCGTCCAGCTTGTTACGGGCCACGGTGATCTAAAGGGCAGGTTATATGACCTTGGCCTAGCGGAGAATCTGTGGTGTATTTGTGGGTTGGGGGCACAGTATGCTGGGCACATCCTATGGGAGTGCTCCGTGATGAATGATGCTAGAGATGTAATGATAGACGATATGAGTGAAGACACTCCCAGACCAATATGGTTTGGGGAGGTTCTGCAATGCCCGAGAAACCTTAAAGCATTTTTGGTGTTTGTGGATGTGTGGGTATCTCGTTGGGAGCTTTTGCGTCAGCCGGATTTACCCCCGCCTGACGTGGAAGGGTCTTAGGGTTGGTTTTGCCCATTGCGGCGTTGGCGCGATAGCGAACTCGTGTTTTCGTTGTGTCGTCCTGTCTCCCTTGGTGGAGAGTAGGTTTGGGAGGTATTTTTTTTTTTTTTTTTATTTTATTTTAATAAAATATACCACTGCCAGCTTGACAGTTGTTAAACCTAATTGCTGGACAGTGGACAACATATCACAATCATGAACAAATAAGAATCTAAAATAACAACTAAAATAATATATCTTAGTAATAAAAAAGAACTTACAATATGCTGTATAAACACTTCACAGTATTCCCAAACACACTATTTAAAAAAACTATAAAACAAACTTAACTAAAAACATCGTCAAATTAAATACATCAATATGTAAAAAAAAATAACAATCACCATAATTTTTCAGACCGAGTACAAGGCCACTACCCAATCAGAGCCACCCATGCTACATCACACTACTTGTTTATTAAATAACTAGTGATGGGCAAGGCTCGCTTTGGTTCCAGTAGACCGTGTACCCGATCCGACATACTTAACAACAAAAAAATCATAATAATAGCATATACTGAAACAAAAATGTTTACATGCCAATTATAATATTCATAAAAGAAATGTCCACATATATCTACTAAAACAATTAACAATAATAATAATAACAAAACATTATAAATAGTTGTCTATATGCTTAATGAACTCACGGTATGATACAGCAAATATATCGACGTGAGGTGCTAGTTCATTAAGAAATTGTACAGCCCTACCTACAGGAGAGTTAGCTATAAGGTTAGTCCTACCCTGTGGAGGATAAAATAACATGTGTGAACGCGATCTACAATATGAGTTTGGCACATAAAAATTCAATTCGGCGAGAATTGTGGGGTTTTGTATTATTCCGTGTAACAGTTTATAAAAGTGTCTGCAATGATACTCCTTACGCCTCTTTTCTAACGTTTCATATCCCATACATCCCATGACAAACAATGAAGGATACAAGTACGGATAATAGCCACATTCGACTCGATACAAGTGTCGTAAAAAACGTTTCTGAACCTTTTCAAGTTGCAGCACATAAGTGGTTTCACCTGGACTCCAAATAAGGGAACCTGATTCCAGAATTGAACGCACAAGTGATTCGTATAATACGCGCAAGGTGTTACCATTTTTAAAATGTGTTGCATTCCTCATTACAAAACCCAATACCTTGAAAGCTCTGTCCGTGGTTTCCGTGATGTGTTTTTTAAAGGAAAGATCCGCCATAAATACAATTCCCAAATCTTTGGTTTCATCTATTCGACACAACGACATACCTGCCATTTTATAAGAGTATTTAAGCGGTTCGCGAGATCTTGTATATGTCATCATGTTACACTTTTGAATACTAAATAAAAGATTATTCTTTAAGGACCATGAATAGATGGCATCTATGTCGCTTTGCAGCAGTATCGCATCATTTTCTGATTCTATCTCACGAAAAACCTTCAAGTCATCGGCATAAAGTAAGTAATTAGAATTTTTAATAACATTTCCAATGTCATTAATAAAGATTGAGAACAAAAGTGGCCCCAAATTAGATCCCTGTGGCACACCCGAAAGCGAAGGGTATACATCAGATTTAAATCCTCTGTAAAATACATATTGACAGCGGCCTTGCAGATAGTCCGCTAAATATGCCACGAAGTTTGTAGAAAGTCCAAATTCGTCCAATTTAGCTAACAAAATATTGTGATCAACTCTATCGAACGCCTTTTCGAAGTCATTGTAGTTTACATCTACTTGAACCCGTCTGTCTAGGTGTTTTGTAACAAACGTTTGAAAACTCATAAGGTTTGTACTCGTTGATCTGGCCGGTCGAAAACCGTGTTGCTCGTCTACCATTTGATGTCCACAACTATCCCAAATATTCTTATGAACAATCATTTCCAGCAGTTTTGCTGGAGAAGACAAGATTGCTATGGGCCTATAATTAGTTATTTCGAACACATCCCCCTTTTTATGAATTGGTGTTACCTTTGTCACTTTCCAGGGCTTTGGAAATTCCCCAGTTGATAGAGAAAGATTAAAAATGTGCTTCAAAACACCAACCATGTTCATTCCGACTTCCTTAAATAAAAACGATGGTATCATATCCGGGCCAGATGAGGACTTTGGCTTAAGTTTTCTTAAACTATATTCAATATCTTGGTCGGTTATACCATCAATATTACACAAAGTACTACCTACAGTGTTCTGCGTCCGAAAGGTGCTAGGTTGACTAAAAACTGAAGAGAAGAAGTCTGCAAAGCCGTTGG